>JAMKCH010028779.1:0-29882 GCA_023653785.1 Ophioderma brevispina | reverse complement strand
GAGGCAAGGCCTCGTAGCAATCCTACGTTTTTTGTGCTTGCCACCACGGCTTCCCCGACCGAAATGAAAGACCAGGGTAGCAACTGATGGTAACAACAAAGAATAAAATATTACAAGGAATTTCACAAATCAATTTTTTAAGTTTTTATCTTTTTTTAAAAACAAAGGTGCAGTGTTGCGCAGTTCTGATCGCGCACACCACGTACTAAATTGAATTTAAAACAAGGGGCACCAATTAGTTCACCACGGCCAATGGTTATCCATGGGTAGGTGAGATATCTGCTGACCAAGGCAATTTGTCCCACTGCAAGGAAGGTTGGTGGGTCAGTTCCGAAATATCGGACCAGAGGGGATATGGCGATTTTGGTTAAAATAGAGGCTTACAAAGTATGAAGTTACTAAATTACATATTTAAAGTCATAATAAAAAAGAAAAAATCAGCAATGATGATGGAAAGTGCCCAAGCCACAACAAACTAACCCCCCTAATCATAGTCCGGGCTCATAGACGACAATCGGAATAAAGCGTGAAACTAATGCTGCGTGAAGAGTAACTGAATAGATTTGCCTATTGTTCACAATTGTTCCCGGACTTACTTTTTGAGACCGGCGGACATATCTAGCCACATCAGCATTAAAAGTATTATCGGCGTGATATTATCCACTTTATCAACAACGATGTCAAGGGGAAAAAATGGATAAAAAAAAGTTTGAGTCCATTTATATGGATAGCAAACATGAATATTGAAATCGTTAGAATGACCAGTTAAAAAGGAGTAGTACTATATAGTAGTAGTTGAACAGGACATGTATGTTGTATTCAGGAGTGTTTGTGTATATATGTAATTATTGTATATGGTCAAGATTCGTTGGAAATACAATTTTATAACAATCAAAATTGTTTGGCTAATGTAGGTTTCCAATTGATTTGTTGAGTTTGTGGGCGTGATTAACCCGAATATTTGGCGATTGCTTTTTCAGGGATTTGTCCAGTTAATACCAATTTAAATCTCATGCATGGAACGCTGGAGGGATTGAACATTGCTCGAAGAAAATCTGGAGTTGTTTTTAATTTGTGTTGTACAATATAGCTGCTTTCAGATGAACACAATAGCTTTAATAAGTACCGATACTCAATTCTAATAATGATTAAACTGGGTCGTGAACATTGTGAACTGTTTTACAAAAGTAGCTTGCACTTTTAAACACTTTAAAACTTCGCCCAGGGGGTTCTCAGGTAAAGAAAATATTTTCATGCTTAGCCGTCAGCCGGCTTTGAGCTTGGAAAACGATAAAGAATATTTACCTTTACCCTATATTACCCTTTAAAAGCTTAAGTAATCATTTCTTCAGTTTCAGTTCACTGGCAACATGACCAGAGATTATTTTTATGATATCTAAAATATGAATAATAAAAAAACATAATGAGTTCTAATGACCAGCAGGGATTTTGAATTGTATGTATGTGTTTGTTTCGCTCTCCCCTTTGAATTTTGAGAATGCACTTTTAATGTTTTTTAAGACAAATAACTTAAGACCATTAAAATACAAATAATGAGTTTTGGTTTTTGTTTGAATTTCAAACAGATATCTCACAACGTTCCAGTGACTAGCATTTCTAACGCCACCTTTAGAGGTCTGTCCAAACCTAAATTAATGTAAGTAGCAAATAGGTTATTTTTACCTTTTGCCACTATATTGCAACATCCGGTAGTCTCCTCCAAAGTATGTCTTCTTTGAACATGTTAAGAACAACTTAACTTAATCAACCCAACCTTTAGCCAAAAATAGCCTAACTGTGAAGTAGCTGTCCGTGTTAATACAGACTCTTGCGCAAATCTAAACCCCTCGTTAAGAGAAACCCAAAAAGAAAATCCTAGCGGGTTTTCTTGGCATTGTGAAATTACTTGACCTAGGACTATAACTTCAGTATTTCCTGCTTGAATTATATGCAATTAACAATTTTTCTAAAAAAAAAAAACGAAAAAACTTAAAAAAAAAAATTAATGGAAATCGCAGTAGTCGATAATTTACTGTCGGTTCGTGGCTTGTGAATTTCTGACTTCATCTACAAAGCTTGGTTACAATTAAAACAGTGTTTTTAATGTCATCTTGAAGGAAAATAAATGCAATTCTCTTATTTACTTACCTTACTTGTATTTGTTTTCCACCGTGTCTTAACTAAGTCGAAGAGGTCAACGTTGACAAATGATATTGAGAGAAAGGTGGATTCAAACAGGTAGAAAAATTTATCGGTTCTGTGAGGGTATTTGTCAAAAAAATTTAAACTATATTAATCTATAGAGAACATCGCACGCCGACGACACCACTACTATTACTACTAACCATACCATTACCAATACTACTACTACTACTACCACTACGACTACTACCACTACTAATACTACCAACTACTACTACTACTTACTACTACTACGACTACTACTATACACTACTACACTACGATACCTACACTACTAATACTACTAATACTACTACCAATACTACTACTACACACATGGCCATAAGTATTGCAACATGAGAAAAAGCCAATTTATATATCAAAAATTGATTTTTAAAAATTGTACAGGAGTCCTGAATACCATACGTAATCATGCCAAAAGTTGTGATTTCAATATCATGATGCTGTTTCCCAGAATCAAGTAGTGCGCAAAAACGATCAATTGATTGTCATGATTCACCTAATATGGCGGGGTTGTTAAGGAGCTGGCTAATGTGATTGCGATTGTAATCCAAAGAAATACGGCTACTGGAAACGTCAAAAAACGCTTGCCCCCAAAATAAGTCGCTAAATGAACGTTATGGGTTTGTCAGGGTTCTGCTTTAAATGTTTAGGGCAAAAAAACGCTTGTGGTTGTATGGACCGAAAATGAGATAATGCCAATAAAAGATGGAAGCACGTTCATCACCGTTGGACGCAGGAAATTTATGGCAAGAAAGAGGTCACTGTTAACGTGAAAACAAACTTTTTAAATCGCACCATCGTTGTGTTTGTCAGGCAAGTGAAAACGTGTAATCGACAGATTACGTAAACCACGTGATTATCATTCGAATTGCAGTTAAAGGTGTCTCCAAATTCTGGATTTTTTCGAAGACGCGTTGTCTTTCCATTGACTTTATCTCATTTTCGCGTCCACACAACACTATAAATTTTATCTCATAAACATTAGGGTAACAACCTAATGAACTCGTACAATTCATTAAGCGGCGTTTGAAGCCATATTGTTGGTTTTTGTCGGTGTATTCCTTCGGGAGTGCAATCGGTTAAGTTATATTTCGATGCTTCCGTTATCTGCCATTATATTTAGGGAAAGTGAAAATCAAAATCCAAACGTTATTCACCCTCTTGGTCTGGGGAATAGCGTTGTATGAAAAAACAACTTTGGAATTTAAGTGTATTTGCCTGCCAAAAAGTCATGTATAATTTGAAATCAGTTGGTGATTATGAATTCGTTTTATACATTTGCAATTAATTTTGGCCAGTGTGTGTACTACTACTACTACACTACTACTTCTATTACTACTACTGACTATATACTACTACTACTACTACGACTGTTTACTATTACTGAGTGGTTCGTCGTAAGTGTCTACTTTTGGCTTTAAAAAAAATGAGAAAAAAGTTTTTTCAAATCATAATTGTTTTCTTGGACTGTGTTCACAATTTAGTGGCACAAAATAATAGCATGAGCGGGACACGAAAGTAGACACTTAGCGAAGAAACACCCTTACTACTGTACTCTACTACTACTATACTCGATTTGTGAACTTTGTGAAATAAGCTCATTTCCTTAAAAAATGATTGGTTCACGCTGACAGCCTTTCTATTGATAGGAAAATCATTCTACAGAAGTGATTTTAAAGAAATAATATAAATTTTATGTCAATCAAAAGTCCGTTTGATTTTTCGAACTGTGGATTTTTTTTAAATCTTCTACTTTTATCTTTCAAAGCAAAATATATTTTTATAATTGTTATTGCTTTTTTATGTTGTATACTGATGAGCACAGAATGTGCTTGCTATTTCAAGCGACCGAGAAATGTATTATTCTGGAGTCCGAACAACCTATAATGGTTTAAATGTGGGGAACATTAATGGAAGAACTGCCCCTTAAAAACATGTATAGGGATTTTGGATTAGCGTCGTTAATCGCAATGTTCTTGTTCTCAATTTGAGAAATAAATGAAACCAAAGGAGTAACGTTCAGCGAGTTCAAAGAATTTTAATTAGCAATTTAAGCTGCATCTGACTTGCTTATGGGTGTTTATATTTATTACTGGCGGCTGCGGACATCTATTTTGGCGATAACTTTTTTTAACTATTCAGACGAATGGCCGATCAGGGTTTGTTACTGTCGAATTGCAATTTTTGGTAGTCTATCTAGTGAAATGTCAGGGCTTATTCTGGAATAACTATCGCGTATCTAGATTAGGTGACCAGTTTAGTGTAAGCACTTTGGGAAAAAAATAGGACTCTGTTGACCGTTTTAGCTTTGTGGGTTTTCAATGTTGTTTAAGTCTCGTGTACACGACATTGCGGGACTCCAGATCTGATTTATTTCTACGATATGTCCGATGTTTGTATTGGGTTACCACTGCTACCCAGAGCCGGCGGACTATAGTGTATAATTGAAAGGTTGGCGAAAACCATCGATTTGAGTATAACATTCTGTTGGTACAGCACAATCGGGTAAATGTCAATTACACGGTTCGTTGTGTATAATTTCATCCTATCATTATTATAGTGTTTATAATGCACAGTTAGCCAAAGTGATAATGTCGCGAAGAAAGATCCAACAGGGAAGTCATCTATGCCCACCAAATACAAAAAAGGTGAAAAAAATGGGTTAAAAAATGTCATCAGTTGTGGTAACTAATTTCTTTTGCTGGATGCCAGTGATACTTATTAGTTAGGTTTGTCTCCAGATAGGCTTGTTGAATATCAGTGGAGATTTACACTGGACGGTTAGTGTTCTTTTACAATAAGCCGTATTACCCTTTCTCCTTATTACAATATGTCGAGGTTTCAAGGTCTGGTTAAAGTGTTTAAAGAGGAGAGTAAAAAATGTAATTAATCAATAAATTAATCAATCATTTAAGTTAATCAATCCACAATTTTATTTTTTTAATTCCACTTCATACATTAAAATACTAACTGGTGAATGGGATTAAATGAGCTGAGTCCAAAGCCAATTGAGGGGTCTGAATGTGAAAAGCACTCAACATTTTAGAAAAACAACACACAAGAAACCGGACATACACAAACGTAACGAAGTCTATCGATTACGCACCTCTCTGTGGCCATGTACAGATTGAAATACCGACACCCTATTGTCTTTTTCGGGTTCTTTCAAATTTAAGTGGTCACAGGTTATCCACTCGCTTACTCTAGATAAATATAACCGTATTCAATATGACGTCAGCCACCAGACTGTTGGTTGACAAGATAGCATCATCCCGGACCACAATACATTCACTTCCATCGACCCTGTCTAGCGTTGCACAGGGTCATTGACAGTGATGTATTGTAGTACTGAATGCTCTATCTTGTCCACCACATGGCTGGCTATTGAATAGGTTTAGGAATATCAGCCACTTAAGTGTAATTGTAGAAATCACCAACTAAAAGGATAGATTCTGGGCCTTAAAGTTCGGGTCCTGCAACATGGACAAGCATATTGTATATGTCATTGTTCAAATAAAGTCTCTTCAACAGACTTTATAGGCGTCTGTGGAAATTTGGTATTCGGGTTAAATTATAAGGTTTTAAAACAAAAATATTTTGCATATATAATTATAAGGTTTTTTCTGTTGAACGGTTTCGGGTTGTATAAGGGCCATTTTATAACAAAAAAAATTCCTACACGGTCATTGAATTTTCTTGGGAAATGAGAAGTAAATTTCCGTGTTTTGAAATGGCAGCAGTGCGTGACCTGATGTTGATGTATCCTGGGCCCACAGCGGGAGTTTGCGGGCTGCCTGTGGCATCTTCCATGTAAACTCATTTCAATGGAAAAATAATGATGATGTTATAACCCTTAAATCCCTAAATGCCATTTTCCCCACTTTTAAATCACTAGCGATCCTTCAATTTGCCTGCATTTAGGGTGAAATTGCTACTAACTAACAAGACAATTGCGCCCTCTTTTTTGCGGTGATCGCGGTTGTATCATTTTCCCCTCTAGGGACGTAAGGGAATAACGCGACAAGGCGCTAATTGCCGGTTTCCATGGAATACCATTCCAACACACTCCTATGGGATATTCTTGCCACATGCAAAATGCGCTTTTCCCATGACGTCATAGCGTACTCTATCCAATTCTCCTATTAGCATGCCCCCATAGCATGGCACCTCCAAGCGCACAACCACCTATATCCCTAACGTCCCTAGCTAGAGGAAAATCTGACATCACGCAAAAAGTCAGGTATCGGTATTTTTTGTTGTCAGAATTAGGAGCAATTTGCCACTAAAACGCAATGCAGGAGTCTGCTTCCGCGATTTTGTTCCTTGTGGGTTTGAAATTGAATGGACGTTAGTATTATAGTATGCCTACAACAAACACCCACCGTAGACCTACCACAACTTCAATATTGTAATTCTAAATGTGTCACAAAAAGCCATAGTCACCGCCCTAAATGGTACACTGTACATAAAGGGCTAGCATCCAGCTTCTTAACATCTCTTGGATAAATACATCATAAGAGACATGCTCCCAATATTATTTATTCTTATTAATGAGAGATGATTTACTGATTCCGATTGTTTCATACATGGCTTTGAGAATGCCATAAGCGGACCGAATTTCTATGAGTTTTAAGCAAAGATTTGCTTTGCTTTTGACATAATTTTGAGCATTTCTCGATGACCGGTCATGAATTTCAGTATAAAACAATACATTGAATAAATAACTAAATAAAAACCTATCGAAGCTGGTACTGGGTTGTTTGTTTATAGTGCCTATACATAAGTTTTGGTATTATCATAAAACATTATATTTACTCAATGAGCGATAGGGTTGAGTGACTTCGTCATGACTGTTAGAATCATATTTCGGCTATAAGGCAAAAACAGTTCAAGGTCATTTGGGCCAATTTTAAGAGTGCTCCAATAACGATTTGCATAAAAAAAAACAAAATAAAAAATCCCACAATGCATCTCGTGATCCAGAGAGCGTGAGGTGCAAATTCCTCCAAGACCTTGTACCAGCCTCATCGCTAAAAACATACGTTAAGAGCGTAAGGTATGAAGGACACATCGCCGGATAAGGAATGACGGACGCCCTCTATAGTTTTCATGAGCACGATTGAATTTGACACATTCCGCATTATAAAGCGCATGCTCAAAGTTTACCTTTTCGACAGTTATTTTAAAAAAACACCTTGCATCCATGCTTAGTCGTTGTAAAACACCCAGTCAAAATTGATGATGTACTATAACTATGATGATTAAAGAGGGCCCTCCTTCATTTCTTATACCGCGATGTCCTTTGTATTCTTCCACCACAGGGTGAAACCACACTTCTCAGCTTCGCTTCATGTGTGCAACCCCCTTGCATTTTTTACCTACTAGATCTTTTGTTGGAAGCCAGTCTTCACCCCCCCATATTGGTGCATATGGCTTCCAAAACAGTCCATTATAATCAACCTTGTCAATTCATTGTTTTGTTATTTTAACATATTTTTTTATACTATTATTATTCAACATTTCCATTTGCTTTTTTTTTCATAATTATATAATTACATACATTTATTATTTTTATCATAATGCTAATTAATAACTACTACTTATTATTATTATGGTTATATTCTTATTATTAATTTTTTTATGTTGGTGCAGATGCTTCCACCAACGTCATCGAGACTCAATCTTGTCAATTCATTGTTATTTTAGTTTAACATCTTTTTTTGTTTTTATAACTAAGTATATAGTCACATTGATTTTTTTTTCATATTATATAATTACATTTATTACTTTTTATCATAATGCTAATTATAATACTATTATTATTTTATGTTATTAATTTTTCTTATTAATTTTTTATGTAATGATTTCCACCAAAATTGTTATTTTATAATCCAATAAATAATTTATATTTGTTAACATTTTTACTATAATCTTACTGTTTTGATGTAGATGCCTTCCAAACGTCTTTATATAATCATCAATTCATTTTTATTATTTTACCATTTTTATATTTAAATTCCATTTTTTTTAATTATTATATTATAATTTCTATATTATAATTTACAATAATTAATATTCAATTGTTATGGTTATTTTTCTATAATATTATTATTTTCTATTATAACACTATTTTAAAATTAGTATTAATTCATGGTTTTATTTTATTATATAATTTTATTCCTTTTTCAATTCAATACTATTATTATTTTTAAAAATTATTAGGTTATTATTTTTTATCTATTTTGGTGTAGAATGGGCTTTCCACAATGGTCCTATATAATCCTATCCACACAGTCATTATAAATCCTATCAATTCTTTTCGATTTTTAAACACTTACTATCATTAGTATATTTATATTATTAGGTGCAGATGGCTTGGCCGTACAACGAGTCATGTTATATATCCCTCACTGTCATTTTTATTATTTACCATTACTTATTATAATTATTCTTAAAATTCCATTTTTTAATCATTATTAATTATAATTATTATTATCTTTATATTATAATTTTAATACTATTATTTATTAATTTGGGTCTTTTATATAATTATTATTATTTTCAATTATTCTAATACTAGTTCTGAGTAGCTCAAATTTATTATGGGTATATCTTTTGATGTAGATGGGCTCCAAAACATTCATTATATAATCCTATCCAAAACAGTCATTATAACAATAATCATAATTCTTTTATATTTTTAACATATATTATTATTATTCTATTTATTTTTTTAGATGCAGATGGCTTCCAAGACGTCATATATACTACTTTCAATTCATTTAACATTATTTATTAAATTTATATTTAATATTGTGTTGTAGAGTGGCTTCCAAACAGTCATTATATAATCCGTATCCTTTTCATTTTAATTAATTAAATTAATTTATCATTTTGATTTTAATATTTTGGTGAGTTGGCTGCCCAACAAGTCATAATCCTATCCATTCATTTTGTCTATATTTAACTATTCTTTATTATACATGTATAAATACGTAATTTAATACCGGTGGTCTGCAGATGTGTCTGTCTTACCAGCGGTCATTTTCTCTTTTCTCTCTCGGAGACTGAGGTTCGCACTTCCTGAAACTTGGTTGGGGTGGGTGCCCTTGACCGTCCGAGACCAAGTTTGTATTGTTAGTGGATCAAAGTCATGATAGGTCAGTCTCAAGGTCAAAGGAGGTCAATGGTGGAACATTGGTGTATGGAAATAACCTTGGAGGTGGGGGTTGATTGTTGATGCCAAAATCTTTAAAAGAAAAAGTCACATCCATTTTTGCACTGTTGTATTGCATGGAATGGTTCTAGTTTGGCAACTTATTGTTTCATATACCAACGGTCGTTAAAATGTATCATAATTATAAACCTTTCCTTTTAAATATTTACGCATATTTTGAGCAGCGTGGATCGTGAGCGTGCATTTGCATTTATCTTTCACGCAGGTGCTTCATTACATATATCTGGATCAATCTCTTTCATCAGTCTCCAAGAAATCGTATCACACACCATGTGGCCCTCGCATAACACGGCCACTCTTTACAAGCACAATCACTGAACTCGAATGGATATTTATATCTTTTTAGTACTGTTCGCCATTCCATAAATTGGAGTATCAAACATTTCAAGTTTTAAACTCGAAATTTTCCATGATTCGAATTTGAGTCATTCCCCCAATTTCAAGTCCAGGACGCCAAAACTTGTAATCATTATTTGTGAAATTCCTGGTTCAACCTCAAAATTTGATACTTTTTGAGATTTTGAGTCCAGACTCACATTTGGGAACACTGACGGGCGGCTTTATCGAGTAACAGTCTAAGTTTCTGGAATTAATTAACTGTAGTAAAGATTAAATGTGCATTATGTGAGTGGCAAAGCCTTGGTGTGATACCGGGTTTTGTTAGTCGAATGTACCAGCTTATTTGTACTTCCTGATATAATTATAATGCACATCAATGAAGGTGGAAAACTGACTCCCTTTAGAATAAGCTAAAATTATGTTGTTTTGTTTTTTTTTAAATTTAACTATATATGAGAATAGCTAAATTTCCCACCTTTCTTTGCTTTATTTGAGTTAGGGTTCAACTTATTTATCACAAGCTCAAAGTTTTGTAATCGAAACAATTAATTAGTCATTTGATTGAAATCGCCACTTAAACATTAAAATACATAAAAACTGGATTCTTAGGTAGGCCTATTTTTTATATTTATAAATTGCCATTAAAATGTACTCTAAATCACAAAGCAGTTTTTTCTGAAGACTTAATGCCCAATTATTAGCTCAAATTAAGTAAGTAAGTTTAAGTTTTATATCCTTAAAAAAAATTGTATAGTGTACCTATAAGTTGCATAAAAATTCATTAAAGACGTGTTTTCTTAACTAGACGTTTAAAACTTGCGATTTCTCTCCGTTTAAAATATTTTAAGTGATTTTGCAAATGTAAAAAAGATTTACAAGTGTTTACCTTGCTTCAAAAAAATTACATGCAGTTGTACTTTAAGCCACTATCAGTCATTTTTTTCCCAATTCAAATGTCCATTTGGTATCTAATTGCTAGTGTTAGGTCTAATCCACCAACACCTTTATCTTTCTTTCCTTGTTCTTTGTCAACCAGACACTGAAGCATTTTAAAGTGGTCTTGAAGATGCCATTTAGGACTGTTTTGTTGGCTAAAAAGTCGAATCCTCCTGACTTTTATTAGTAACAAGGCAGAAAAATCGTCTTTTCTTGAAAATACGGCGTTGCTAAGCTAAGTCACTTACAGAGGTCTTTACTTACAGAAGTCTTTAAAATGGACTTTGATGAAAAATATGGGCGGTGTCGGAATGAATTGTTACATATAGAATGGGTTGGAGAAGTGGCCAACATAGTGCTGAGATGGGGCAAGTGATGGGGTGGAGTAATTAAGGGCATAGGCGCGAAAGAGGAAAATGAATGAAAGGGAAAAAATCCAAAAACCATAGTACGCGAAATCAAGAGAGCACAAGTAATATTTGCGAATTGACGGGAAAGTGTGAAGACAAAGATTGATCGGAAGTAGAGACAGCACCGGCATATTATTAGGCTTTTTCCCCCAAATCTTTCACAATATACCGTCAATTTACCAAATTTCTGCAATTTTAGGTTTGGGCTATGGAGTATGTCAAGACTTTAACTTGAAGTATTTAACCACATTCTAGGGTAATAGGTTCTTGAGATATTGTGTTTCTCAAAAAAACATATTGTGCAATTAGCAAGGTTTGGCATTTGGTGCCCAGGGCAAC
Organism: Ophioderma brevispina; assembly: GCA_023653785.1. Lineage (NCBI taxonomy): Eukaryota > Metazoa > Echinodermata > Ophiuroidea > Amphilepidida > Ophiodermatidae > Ophioderma > Ophioderma brevispina. The sequence continues at coordinate 18,416 of JAMKCH010028779.1, read as the reverse complement.
GAAATCAAAACTGATGCAAATGGTGTTTTCCACCTTAACGTCAAAATGTGCGCATGAATGTTCAACCGATATAATATAATGTAATACTAAAAAGTAGGCGATTAACCCGGGTTTGCAGTTCCATTGACCTTGAATGAACCCCTGATGACCTTGTCGTGACTTTAAGATTTTTTGGCATCAACAATAACCCCACCCTCCAAGGTTCCATTTCCATACCCCAATGTTACCCCCATTTGACCTCCTTTGAACTGAATGATCTTATCATGACCTTTGATCCACTAACATACAAACTGGTCTTCGACCGGTCAATGGCACCCACCACCAGTTTCAGGAACGGCGAACCTCAGTCCTCCGAGAAATAGATGCGGCTCATACAGACATACATACCACGCGTTCTGTATTACATGTATAATAAAGAAATATGTAATATAAAAATGAATGGGATAGATTATGACTGTTTTGGAAGCCACCTACACCAAATATAATATCAAAATATAAAATATTAATATAAAATGACTGAAAGGATTATATAATGACTGCTATGGAAGCCATCTACACCAAAATTTGAATAACTAATTATAATAAATAATGGTAAACATAATAAAGTACTTAATATTATGACTGTCTTGAAAGCCATCTACACCTAAACTAATAAATATTTAATAATAATCTGTTTAAAAATATAAAAGAATTTATAGGATTATATAATGGCTGTTTTGGATTGAATTATATAATGACTGTTTTGGAAGCCATCTACACCACATAATAAAATAATAACCAGACTATTATACTATAACTAGTCTTATAAAAAAGAATAAATGAAAATGTACTAATTCATAAAAAATTCCATAATTAAAATAATTATTTTATTTTTTTCAGTTTTTTAATTTTTTGTTTTTTTCAAATTTGCCACTTTTCTCCTCCCTTCTCCTCCGGTCACTGGTCCTCCCCCCCCTGCTTCTGGGCTTCTCCATCCTCCCTCGCCTCCTCCTTCTCGTTTCCTTTCCCCCCCTCCTGCCCCCCCCCCTGTCCTTCCCTCTTGCCCCCCCCCCCTTCCTTCCCCCTCTCTCCCTCCTCCTCCCACCCCCCTCCCCTTTTAGAATTGTTGTCTACTAATAATAAGTTTTTGGAGCCAAAGTCCTGTGTAAACAAACAAAGGTAAAAATTGGGGGGATTGGGTTTACATATGTAGTCTTTATGTTGTGGAAGCTGTGTATAACCCCACCAATCCTTCACATGCAGTTTATTCCAATGAGGCTGTCAAATTCATAGGTGGTTGTAGCAATCAAAAGCTACAAATTCGTTCGCACGTAATATCAATCTACAAAACTTCTTTATCTGTTACGTAATTTTTAAGATGGCGGCAGGTGAACATTAGGCCACATTATGATCGAAATGCCACCTTTTGCCCGTGAAATTTCAACCTCAGCCCTCATTTTATTTTTTTTTTTTTTCCTATGATAGTCTACATTCCTGTAGATTTCACACGTGAAAAGTACTTTGTATTGTATTTAGTTTAAGTACTGTCCGGCGACGCGATGGAAGAACATTTATTTTTAAACATGACTCTTGGTACAAGTTTTTTTGTAACCATGAACTCTGGTAGCAAGTTCCCATATGGTTGAATTTGGTGGCCTGATTACACTGAACCACAGGGAAAACACGATATAAAAACAAACCGTTTTTGATACACTGTCTTCGTAAAACTTCTGCAAAATAACCACGTGATTACTCACCACCATTACAATGCACTGTAGAATATCAATTTACTTTAATTTCTCAGAACAACCATTGGTTCCCATAGGAAACGTGAAAAGCGGGACACCAACGTTTTGGAACCAGTGACTTGCCTCAATTTTATCATGATCATCAGTTGGAAAAACAAGTCAGATGTTTATATTACAAAACCTGTTGTGTTTGCTCTTTAGATAAATTGGAAAACACATATATACTTCCAAGGTTTTGATCATCGCATTAACCAATACAACGTGTGCGTGTTTATTTCATGTCACAGGCTTCGTGTCCTTTTACACAGAACGATACCTATTTAATACATAAAATTAATGGTCAGTCAAATAGAATCAATGATGCCTTACCACAACTATTTGAAACAATCATTTACGCCACAATTGTATTTGAAAAACCTTTAAAACAACATATCCCAAATCAAAGGAGTGGGATGTATATTTTAAGGGGGTAAGGTTTATACAGGGGTCAAAATATGAAAGGGTCATTGAAAAATATCCATACATGTTCGTTAATGTTTCCCGGATTACAACAGTCTAGTCTTGCCCTATCTGTAGTTCGAGTTCATAGTTATAAGTCAAAATAGATTCAAGGTCACAGTGGGGGTAAATCTGCATGATTATCCGTTCGATATAAAATGGGTCAAATTGTTCACTCAGGTACAGGATCCGAAAATTAGTACGGGTTGCGCCTCAGTCTCCGAGGAAAATGCTGCGGTCATACAGACCATACAGACACCGGTATTTATTACCTGTATATAAAGAAATAGTAAATAAAACAAATGAGGATAGGATTATGACTTTTGGCAGCCAACTACACCAGAATATAATAATCAAAATTATAATAATATTAAAATACTAAAAATGAATGATCGGATTATATAAGACTGCTTGGAAGCCATTACACCAAAATATGTTCATAATATGATAATAAATAATGTTAAATAATAAAGAAAAAACCAAACACAAAAAAACACACTAAAAAATTATAAATAAAAATATTAATAATAATATGTTAAAAATATAAAAGAAATTATGGATTATATACTGGCTGTTTTGGATAGGATAGGATTATATAAGAATGTGTTGGAAGCCATCTACACCAAAATAATAAAAATTAATAACCAAAAATTTAATCATAATAACTAGTATTAGAATAATGAAAAATAGTACTAATTATATAAAATAACCATACTTAATAATAATTAAAAATCCAAAAACTTCAATTTAAAAAAAGAATATTATAATTATAAAATGACTTAAAATAGGAATTAATACTAAATTATAATAAGTAATGGTAAATAAAAAAAATGAATGATGGGATTATAATATAAAATAGAATAATAATGCTGTGTTCATTAAAAAAATAATGAAAAAACAAAAAAATGTAATATTAAAAATATTGAAAACAAAAAAATTAATTCAAAAAATATTCAATAATAATAAAAAAAAATAACATTTATAATATTTTTATGTTTAAGATAACAGCATCATGATCACAAACAATTATGTGTAACAACAAACAAAAGGTAAAAATATGTGGGGGATTGGGATTACATATGTAGTTTTTATGTTGTGAAGCTAACTGGTTAAACCCCCACACATCCTCAACATGCAGTTTATTCCACTGACGGCCTTGTCAAATTCATGGGTGGTGGTACAATTACAAAAAGCTACAAAATGCTTTCCAAGCGGAATATACACTACTACAAACGTACTTTACGGTGACGTAATTTTAAGATGGCGGAAGGTGACAATTAGCCACAGTTATGATCGAAATTGCACCTTGGCCCGTAAATTCAACATAGCTCTCAATTTATTTTTTTTGTTCCTATTGATATTCTACATTCCTGTAAGATTACCTCACGTGAAAAGGTACTGTGTACTGTATTTAGTGCAAGTACTGTCCGGCGACGCGATGGAAGAACAGATTTATTTCTTAAAACATGAACTCTGGTACAAGTTTTTTTGTAAACATGAACTCTGATACAAGTTCCCAGATGGTTGAAGTGTGTCCTGATTACACTGGGAAACCACAGGGAAAACACGATATTAAAAAAAAAACAGTTTTGATACACTGTCTCGCAAAACTCTGCAAATATACCACGGAGTACGCACACACGGCAATTACAATGCACTTTAGAATATCAATTGACTCTTAATTTTTTCAGAACAAACCATGGGTTTCCTTAGTAAACGTTAAAAGTGGGACACCAACGTTTTGGGAACCAGTGACTTGCATCAATTTTACATGATCAGCTAGTGTGGAAAAACAGTCAGATTGTATTATATTACAAAAACCTTTGTGTTTGCTTTATAATAATTGGAAAAAACACCATATACTTTCACGGTTTTATCATCGCATAGTAACCAATAATACAACGTGTAGCCGTGTTTATTTCATTGTCACCAGGGCTTCGAGTCTCCTATTACACAGGACGATACTTATTTTAAACATAAAATTAATAGGTCAGTCCAAAAATAGAATAAATGATGCCTTAACCCCAAAAACTATTTGGAAAAAAAATCACTTAATCCACAATTGTATGAGAAAACACTTTAAAAACAAACATATCCCAAATCAAAGGAGTGGGATGTATATTTAAGGGGGTAAGGTTTATACAGGGGTCAAAATATGAAAAGGGTCATGTCGAAAAATATGCCATATGTTCAGTATGTTTCCACGATTAAAACAGCTAGTTTGCCCTATCTGTAGGCTTTAGTTCAATAGTATAAGTCAAACTCGAATTCAATGGTCACAGTGGGGTACAATCTTCCGTCATCCGTTCGATATAAAAATGTTGTCAAATGTTCATCTAATGGTATACGGAGGCGAAAATAGTAACTGGTTTGCGCCATCTATGATATCGTTGCATAATTGGAACGCGAAATGTGGCTGGGGACTACAGGGTTTAGTCATAGCTCTGTAATTCTTAATAGATATTCAAATAAGAATCTGTTTACATTTACTTATCTAGTGTGGACAATTACATTTACAACCAGTTCAAAACCAAAATGCGGGACCATCTGTACATTTTACCCCGAATGACCGTGAACTGTTATGTGCCTATTGTAGTGGAAGATATAACTCATTAGTAGGGCAAACTATTACCTTTTAGCAATGAGGCCAGTTTCTGACTGGCTTAAAATTCGGTTTGTTGCACCACGTCCGTTCCCCAACACGTACTTACGCACTGGCAGTGGCGTAAAGGCGGGGGGGGGGCAGGGGGCCCCCTCCCTGAGACTGGGCCGGGAAAAAAAAAAATGGCAAAAATTCCTGCTAAATCAGCCGTTTTTTTTTTAGCCATCGGCCGGGACAATGGCCTTTTGACCCCCCCCCCCCTGAGAGGGGAAAAAGTTCCCATAACGGGATGGAAATTTGCCCCCTCAGAGCGGGCAGGCCGGTTACACCACTGGCCACTGGTAAGCCTACCTTCATAATAAGTCAATGTCGTAAACTTCATATTACTAAGTTCATACTGCGGTCCCGAACATCGTACGGAGCTCCTGCCAACTAAAAAATTTCGACTGAGGTCTACGTCGATACTATTTGTGACTTAGTACACAACTATTGTGTTCCACGCGTTCCCCAAACTGACACGTAATGCAGTTATGAACTAAGTCCGACCAAAAGTTACTCACAAAACTACGTCTACTCGGGGGCAGACTTAACACACACGTAAGCTATAAAGCAAGATTAAGCAACGATTTCATTTCATCGAGGAGGAAGAAATGGATCCAAAAATACAATTCAAGATTTAGGACACCAATGGAGAGATTTGAAGACTTACAGGGCTTCCACACATTGATATAGGCTATTATACGGCTATGTAACATATGGAACACCCTCTTAAAGGTTTAATGAAAAATAATTAGAGTAGATTCCTAGAACGGGTTATATATGAAAACCCGGGGAAAGTAAAATAATAATACTCATAATAATAATAATTAAAATTGGACTCAAATACACTTTCTATATCTAAGTTATTGTATACCTCTTAATAACGAAACTATTAGTGATTAATTTATCATCTTTATACAAAACTTGAAATTGGCCATTCAAGATTGTTAAAACACATTTGTTTTGAAGTAGACTAGTAAAGTGATGGTTAAAGTAAGTGATTTTTTAATCCTTGGTGATTATATTTTTGTATCAGAAATTTTATCTGCAGTAACATTTTTGGAATTTTGAGGGGAAGTGTCAAGTTTCAAATTGGATTTGATTTTTATTTTTGTATCCGAAAAAAAAATAATAACGCTTTGAGTTAACGTGTGCACAATCACTTTTCGGACGTATCGTATTATTATCAAAATCCTGTTTTTTAATGATCTTCTTCTTAATATGATCTTCTTCTTCGGGATCTTCTTTCTCGTGATTCGTCTTTTTCATTCTTCTTCTTCTCGTTTTCATGATCATCTTCTAACCAAATGGAGACATTAAATAATATTTAAACGGTAAAAGAACGTTGCATATATACATAGTGTGTCAAAAGGAACCTACTACTTGTAAAAAAATACGGTAAAATTTACAGGAAATTCCTGGCAGCAATTATGCAACAAATTACCGTCAAATTACAGTATGTAAAAATAATTAAATCAAACATACTAAAAACATATATTATTGGTGAATTATTAGAGATTGTAAATGTGTGGAGAATGAAAAAAGCACTGACGAACACCCTGAACTTTGAGGCCTATCAACAAATATTTACGTGCATATACTGTAAAATTTACAGTGTGTTGTAAAATATTACATCCCAAATGTAAAATATGACAGTACAGTATTTCTTTTCCTGTCCAATTTAGTACTTATCGTATAATGAAACAATTCCATAATAGTGTATAATAATGTGGATGCTCAATTAAAATTCGAATAAGGGCCCACTTTCAAATGAGGCATGATAGGCTGGAAAATGACATAAAATTTACAGTATTTGCTGTATTTCCAAATTACATTCAAATAACTTTCTTTTTTACAGGATTTTACGTAAATTACGCTGTAATTTTTTACAGAGTATCCAAATATAACAGTGCAATTTGGCTACTTATTGAATACAATCTTTTTTTGGGGGGGGGGGGGGTCATAACGAAAACTATTGATTAACATTTTTCAGCAATGTTCGCTCGTACTTCTGGGATAATTGCATACCACTCAACACTAGTTGACGCTGGGAGGAAGCTGATCTAGGCAGTAGAGAGACAGAAGGGGCCTGGGTACAAGTCCGAAACAAAGATAGCACTGATATACTCGAAAGAACGTTAGGTCATCCATATTTAAATTTCCTTCTCTATGGACAATTGTTCACGTCTTCTAAGCAATTTTTTATTTTGACTGGGAACCACCTATACGTCACTGAGTAAGTCCTTAAATACAGTCACACCTCCTATACTTATGATTATATTTTCATTATGATATGAGCTGTTGTCCCTTCCTAAGACTATCTAGAGTCAGTTTAACTACGTTATATGGCCCAGTTAGTAACCAGCTATAGTAACGGCACCCTCTAGGACAAGTCATACCCCACTTTGATATTTTTTACATCCTTGAAGATTTAGGTCATTATAGAAAGTGTTGTTTACTAACTTCGAAAAGATGGGTAAAGCTACTTTTCTTCCTGATTTAGTACTCTAGAGCGAATATACTCACCGCCATCTTTAAAAACAGCCTGACGTAAAATATAAATGCCATAAATTCTTTTTGGAGCTCAAATATCACCCGGTTCTTATTTCACAATTTTGCCGTTTTAAGTCATTTAGCAAAATTTGCCTCCTTGCGACGGCTATCTTGGATGTCTAGATGTTAAGCCCCCTTCAGGCAGATTAAAAACACTTGTTTCGGTGTAGTCGTGGATAAAATTTCTATCTGTAATGAAATTATAATGGCGTTTTACATAAACAATGGCGGCCATTTTTAAAATGGGCAGGAACACGCTAGCGTGTGGCAGCTTTTCGGGGCGGAAACATACCTAATCCTTTATGGGGACATCCCTTTGCAGGTGAATAGAGAGAAAATTAATCCCTAATTGGGTGCAACGAAGGGAAAATCTGATGATGCAGCTTATGGACTATTTTTAACCTTAGGAGCAGCCCAATTTAAAATGGAATTTGTAAGTTTAAATACACATGCGCTCAATTGTATATTCGAAATAAAAAGTAAGCGGGACACCAATCTATTGGCACCTTAATTTATGGAATGACACGATAAGACAACAATTTTTCAACCTGCAAGTAACTGAGAAACCCTTTAATGTGCCTTGTCCATATTGAACACTTCTTCACATAGCTGTGTTGTAGTCCATGTAAAGGTGACTGGGGAATATTTAAAAATAAATGTACTAGTCCAATATAAAACCACTAAATTGTGGACGTTCAACAACTAGTCATTTGTCTTTATGTCAATGCTGATGATGGAGTGCGATCCTCTGTTGGTACACTCTATTGATTGTTGCCAGGAACAGAGTCGCCAGTTGGTTTTCATCATCGCCATCGAAGTGGTTACATAACTCCCTGAAACGTTACGGGATCACCACTTTTTTGGAATAGTTATTGACTGCCCATAGACTTTGTGTAGTGAAATCGATTTCGATCGTGGTTGGGGGTGCGAGACTCAAAAGCGTGAATCCAGTGGACATAGAACGACGGATTACCGTAACACTTTGCTACGATAGCATCGCCTGCCAACTTGAATTCTTTCTGAAAGTCTGCTGCAATGAAAATAGGCGCATTCACAAGATAGACTTGATTTTGTCCCTCTATTTCAGTGCAGTGTATATGCTGTTTTTTTTGACATCTATAAGTCGAATCCTCATCTCTCTGACTAATCACGTGCAGAATACTAAAGGTCCGGCATGTGATATTGTTAGGATAACGCAAGCCATATTACATCGATTTTATAGTTGAGTTTATCTTCTCTTACTCTAAAATATTGAAACTGATTACATCAAAGAACCATTTTCACGGGGTCTCGAACCCAGCAACCTTTCTATCTGCAGTCTTAATTTAATACACAATGCATGCAAACGGACTGGCAGAAAGGCGTTGTTTTTGTGCATACTTGATAAGCTAGTTTTTGCGGAATAAAGCTCATATACACTACTGCGTACTACAACTACGGTATAGATAACAATCAATCACCATGAACGTTGCCGGTGACTACGAGGTTGTATCGTAGGGTCAAGGTTATCAACCTCCTCGTGGTGAGCCTGGAAACTCATCTTGATCAGGCGAATGATAATCAACTGAGGCTCCGCTAACATTGTTGTCGTTTTTAATTAACTGTTTAAAATGAAACATTTTTATTTTTATCTCACTGTATTTTTTAGCATGCTTGTCAGAGGACACAACCTTATGCCAGTCTGGAACATGTGCCCGTATTGGCAGGCATCACCGGATGTAAAGTCAGATGGCATCTCAGGAGGGCGGTTGGTGTAGCGGTAGAGTCGCTCACCTTTTACCAATGCGGACCGTTTCGATTCCGGTCGAGACCAGTGTCCGTTATGAGAATATGGTTGCGATCCATACTCGCTCTCGAAGGTTCTTTCTCCGAGGCACTTTCGGTTTACTCTTTGTCATTAAAATCGGACTTTTCCCATAAATCTTTCCCCGCATGTTCTGGAGGCGTCCTTGAATTATGCATATAGCAATATTGGTTCGCCTGGCGAATGCCGAATGTTTAAATAAATAAATAAATTAATATGACGTGGGAAAGTCTCACTAGGGCAAAGATAAACATCATCGAACACCTACACACGCATAAGTCACCTGCGAGTTCTCCGCCAAGAGACACACGCAACTGACGTTCCATTCTGAACATTTGCGGACGGATACACTCTAGCTGCACAAACCGAGAGCGCTACCAGGGGATTGCCACCTTTGCTAGTAACGCAGCTCAATGAAACATATTGCAAGCTCACCTGCAGACTCCAACCTGGATGGGCAACAACCCAAATTGCGGTGTCAGTCACCAATGTCTACGAGCCACCTACCCATCGGCTTCAAGCCGACTCTCTACCCACCTATGGTGCACATTTCTGCATTTACGCTGGTGGACTTTTAACAGTCATAGTAGTACCTGGGGCTACACGAATACCAACCCTGACGGGGCTACCCTAGAGGACTGGGCTTCCAAATCCGACGTACAGTTTTTGCACGGACCCCAAGCAACCAGACAGTTTCTAATCTGGAAGGTGGAATACAACTTAAAAACCCGCCCTTGCTTTTGCAAACATGGACACCATCCTGTTACAGTACTTTTCTCGAACCGCTTCCGGGTAACAAGTCCCAAAACAGACTATCACTGATCGCTCAAGGAGAGCCTTGCTAAGCCGTACCAACAAAGCCAGTGAAAGGTGGGATGGAACTTCCGCAAGGCAGACAGGGACCCGTTCAAGAACTGGTGGATTCAGAAGTGACCAAACACTCCCGGACACAAAACTCCGCCAACCTGGGACTGGTGTAAACTTTTATTAATATAGCAAAGGAGACCATCCCACGTGGATGTCGTCGCAGTATATTCCCATCCTGACCCGGCTGGAGCCCGTCGTCGAACCCCATCTGCCTGACGAAAAGGACCAGGAGGATTTCGTCGTGGCCGAGCATGTCCACAGATTGGAAAACTTCAGCTATTTCAGCAGTGAGCGGACTTATTTCGTTGATGGGTACCTTAAAACTGTAATAAGTACTACCTATACTATATACATTTATAGGGATGAAACTAGAATTCCAAACCTGATAATTTCGATTTTTTGTCTTCCAAAGTCATTTCCGCGTGATCCCAGTCTTTATATTTTTATATTTAAATAAAGACTGAGAACTGAGTCTAGTTGAAGCAGTTTCCAGTTACTGCATACCTTATGGAACAGCTTTTATGGATCAAATACCGGCTGCTTTCTGTAAAAACTATAGAGCGCACGTGCGACTCATCGATGCCAACCACTTTTGCACTCATGCGGTCGGAAACAATCAACTTCTACGCGCTGAACTTGGGAAGTAGGATTTATCCTATTTTTGTGAGATCGTACGCGCATTGCGACTATTTAAAATAAACATAAAAAACACAGCACCATGATTGAAGACTCCACGTACAGCATGTCCTTTAGCAGCTCTGCTATAATGCTCTACACAAAATCGTGTTGCCCGTTCGTGAAGTGATTTGTTGACTGAATTGCTGAGATTAATGACGTTCACCACCTGATACCTCAACACAATAAACAGCGCCAAACCACAACGGTTTTTGTCGTTGTGAGTTGCACGTCGTGTTAGGCGGTTACTAACACGGCACAGATTGAGAAGTAGGCATGACGTTGACGTTTGCGTTTTAATCACTTGCAACCACCCTAACAATTCTGAGTAGTAATATTCCTATTAATATAAAGGATAGAAAAACCACTAGCAATTTAAATATAATCTCGGATTATCAAGTTACGCGAAATGAACAGATAGTAGGTTATAATGCGAATTCTATTCTCGAAGTTTGGGGAAGGTGTGCACGTATTTTTTGTTCTATAGTTTGAAGGGTGCTGAATCATAAGTTTTGGGTCTAACCTCTGGGAAATGTTTTTTTTTTTTTTTAAGAATTAAAAAGGTATGCTTGTCTAGCTTCCGACCTGTAGTTACAAAACGGTACAAAGTCATCCTGGATTAACCATACACAGTGCTGCCGAATTTGTTGAAACTGGTATCAAATTGTTCGTCTTGCTTAGTTACAATGTTTTTGCATTGGTTCTACATGGGTCCTACTTGTCTATAGCGGTCACCAAAATTGACCTCAACATTTTGGTGACAGAGCTGTCGCCCAAAGAAGTAAAATGCATTTTCTCTTCAGTTTGACTAGAACACTTAATGTAACACAGTTAAACAAACGGAGGCAATTTAGCTATTTCCCCATGATGACCTTGAACCTTATCGGGATGTAGCCGGTAAACGAAAAGGTCGAACCTAGACAAACTATACTTTTTTTCCTTATAAGAGAAAAATAAATTGGAGTACATGTTAAACACAATTTGGTTTGATTTCAAATTCTACCCCTGTACTAATTTTACCCCTTATTTTACCATGTTTCCCAACAATTTTCAGAGGTTGGACCCAAATTCTGATTCAGTACTCTATAGGAAATACAACTTCAAATCTTCTTCCCCTACTAAGAAAGTTGGATGTCCTTTTAGGTTCAGCAGTCATGAATTGCATTCCGTAAATTTGAAAACATTAGCACACGTGAATGTAAACAATTCTCTTAATGCGATTCGTCTCGTTTTCAAAATTGTCATAAAATAAGGAACTTATACTAAGATTTTGATAATATTTAGACAACTTTTTGGGCGAGGTATGTAATCCAATATTAAGAAGAAGAATAATTGAGGGTTAAAATTTTTTTGTCGCCGGGAAAAATTGGGTTGTATAGCACTTATAAATTGCTAAAACAACTCACCCCACAGAGAGTACCTTATAGGTGCGCCCACTACTATTATATCATTTCCGAGGTCGATGTGTTTTATAAGGTCTTTGTTTTAATGCTTTACCGAGTAATGCACGCGCAATCATGCTCATCATTGATTTTTAGCAAATTATGATGTGGGCATGATGGCACTGATAAAAACAGCAAATTGGAGTTGCCTGCGGATACCACGGCTGTTTGACCCCCATGCAATTGGTCTCTTTATTTAGAACTTTTAGCAGTGGCGACACAGTATTCACAAATATAAGTACATGTAGGGACATTCAAGAGCTATTACCAATCTGTCAAAAATCATAAAATTCATGGCGGGGAATCTTGCCCATATCCTCCAACGTCCGTTCGGAAATATGATACCACCTGACGTCACGCAAAAGAGGGAGGTATCGTTATTTTTTCTTGATAGATCCTGGGGACAATTTCCCCCTAAAACAAGGCAGGGGTCCGCTCCGTGATTTTTTAGAAAGGGCAAAATTGCATTAAGGGACGTAAGGGATATAGGCCTACAAAGATCATGATTTGTAAGTTATAGCGCCCTTTGTAATTCATTCTTCATAGAAAGACGTGTAAAACTCGATTTTTAAGAAAAATCATATTTGCCCTCAATTAAATTTCTTAAAATTTACAGTGCAGTCAGGGGAAAAAAATAATTCACATTAGTTGCCAAACTGTGTCGCTGTTGATAGTTTTTGTTTTATGTTGGTTTTATCATGATGAATGACACTTTCAAACATATGTGGATAACTTCAGTGCACCTAATTAAAAAAACAGTATCTTTGTACCTAACAATGTAGCACATTTAGGCGTTAACATCAAAATCGCGAAAAGTAAAGAAACACTAAAATGTCGGGTATGTTATATTGAAGTCTAGTAAAGTTACCTTGATTTGGTTACTCGCCAGTAACCTTGAATTAGTGCACTCGGGCCTTAGTGTGTTAGTGTCAAGAACAGGCAAAATGCTCCGATCATTGTTTTGGGCATGTCTTGAATCACCACTTGATAACCATACATCAACGATGGAGACCAATGAAGTACACATCACGCAAACTTGAATTCAAATTAATATTATTATCACTAACAGCATCAAAATAAATATACAATTCTTTGTGATATTGCAGTGCTATTCACATTTACAACTTTGGATTTGATTTGTTACCATGGTATGAACAGTTTGCTTTAATAAAACCCTTGATTTTGAATGTATGTTTTACAATGTTGACATTTGAATTTGGAATATTTCAGTTCTAAAACTCAATTTATCTGTGCACAGCTATTTTTGGAATTCTGCATCATGTACAGGATTCAATCTAAGGTAACCCACTCTATCTCACAATACAGTTCAGAGAAATAACTTCTTGCTTATCAGACATGTCTCAGTAGTTACAGTTCTGAGAAATAAACGTAAGCTTGCTTATCGGACGATGTCGTCGGATACAGAAGATGGACGTTTCATTATATCAGATCAGAAGTCAAGTTCAGTTCAGCTATACATATACTTCAACACAGACGACTTGGATCATCACCACCACTGGCACCATACACAAGAACCATTCACAATCCCATACGAATTTTACGGCTGTATAATAAAAATTACAAAATGAAGATTCAAAAATACCAGTTCGTCTAATATAATCTTCATGGATGTTCAAGTGAACTTTGGATTATGTTTTGTAACATTTTGAATTTCAAATTCTCTTCCAAAATTATCTTTATAAGCCAGTTGAGCAATAATCTACTTGGCCTAAATGATTGTGCTCATATTTCAAATATGATTATCATTACTCGGTATCAAATGGTAGCACAAGTTTTTATCTCATAACCACAATATGCATGTTTGGAAATCTTTATAATTAACAACAGTAATGCAATATAATTGTGTATTGTTAACAACTTCCACTTTCAAAGATCAAAAGATACAGTTTATCCAAAAAGTACAATGACCTTTATATAAATGGTGAATATTCTGATTCATACTTTTGGCAAGTTATTGAGGACCAAAATACATAAACAGTTTTGTATAAATTATGATGACCACTTCATAATTTATCATGCAAAAGCAACATTACTTGAAATGTCTTCATTCACGTTCTAGATTTCCAATCGAGTAGAATTTGGTTTACTAAAGTTTTGTCTTCATAAAATTTGCTTACATTTTAATACTTTAATCCTCCATATAAAATGGTTTTTAGGTAATTCATATTCGTCATGGTTTCATAGACAAAAGAAATTACACTAACACGAAAGTTTCAAATTTGGCATCCAAAACAACTACCATCTGTAGTTAGGAGGAAATCTCTGCTTCCAAGACACAAGTTTCAGCTTACAGAAACAAACTCCAGCACATCCAAGCAAGGTATTTGGCTACAACAATTACACTGTTAAGTCAGCGCAGCAATCAAGAAAGTTCTGATTTTAACTTTCATATACATGCGGAAATGCAACCCTGTGTTCCTGCATTAAGGATATAGTGCATTAACTTGGAGCACAACAAATAAGTGTCACTCCTCCTCTGTCTAGTATTGGAATGCACAGGCAAGCTGGTTTTCACAACAGAACACAAGAGACCCTAATTTACATAATCAATTTGTGCTCTACTTCTGGAAACTAATACATTTGCCTATCAATAAGAAAGTCATGGTGCATGACTGTCAGTCACACACAAAAAAGCTCACTCTAAAGTAATAAGAGGATAAATCCTATTGGTTCAAAGTTTCAACAAGAGGAATTAGACTCTTCTTTTTTTTTCATGACAGTTAGGGGACTACAGATATGAATGTTAATGATTCGAATCCCCGTGAAAATTTTGCCTGCTTTAATAATTAAATTATTTAGAGTAAGAGGTAAGAGCAGTAACAACTACAAGTCGGGAATAATAATAATAATCAATGTATAGAAAGGTTAATATGATAAAACATCGCATGCATCGAAAAAAAAAAGAGATTTACATTTCTTACATTTGAATGGGCAAGTTGTCGCTATGCGGAAGGGATCGAGCGTTGGATATTATTTTATGGATAAGTCTGGTATGAAATCAACTGTGGAATGATGTTAGAAATTGGGTAAAAGCGCTATAGCACAATTTAACCAATTTGAACAGACTTTGATCTGGTGCGGAAGCTTAACACCATTAGCAAACATTCTGGTCATGGGAGGAGCATGGATTGGAACTAGTTAGATGAAACTGGCATTTAGTACTTCCACTTTAGAGAGGTCTTTCACCTCACTCATGCATTACCTATAACAAAAGGTGTTATACTGTGAGTAATACACGGAGTAATAATTGTGAACTGATTCGAACAATCTGCTGCAGGTGTGCGTGAAGGTCGTTACTGCTGTAGGCAGCGCGTAAACACAACGATTAAAATAGACACGCGACACGCCCGGTACGGGCCGCACAAGCCGGGGGTGATACTGCGTACGCTTAGTTAATTCCAAACAATTGTTACGGCGACATAATTCCCGTAGACTTCGTCATCAGATCAATTAAACTCGACCTCAAAGTACTTGTGCTATCAAAGTGTAACCCATACTTTTAAGCATACATATCACAACATGCATTTTTTGGGTCGTTCTTTAGATTTAGAAAGTCTCCAGAAATTGGAATGGACTTTGTCCTTCCCGGCCAAGGGCCCGGCTAATCGAAAGGTGGCAAGACCTCTATTCTAGGATAACACAAACTTCCGTAAAAAACTAATATTCTTTCAGAAGCTTCGTGTGGTCACAGGCGGTGCCATTTTGGCAAGGGGATTTATTCTGGGTCATCCACGCCGTGAGTTTGGCAGGTGGACATGTCACGCACTAGTGTTATTGATATAATTCTACTACTTGGGTACGGGAACATTACCAAGTCTAGACTAAATACGTGACGGGAGCTACCGGGATAAAGTGCCATGTTACGTGATCCACATTACGCGAAGGTTATATACCTAGGCCTAATCATGTAAATGGCACAGACTTCTTAACGGGAATACGTATCATGTTACTGATCCATCATATTACGGAAGGTTATATATCTTGGCCTAATATGTTAAAGGCACAGACTTCCTTAAACCATACGTGCGGCAATTTTAACAAAGATTGTATGGACGATCAAATTATTTTGATATGCACTAAAAATAACTTTATGGGCCAGAGAAAGGCCTTTTATTTATTTACGAATTTACCAAAGTGTCTTGTTATGATATCTGTATAGATCATCACTTGGACATCCAAAAAACACAAAGTCTAAGCTCAGTGAAGCGGTGGAGCGTGGAGTCCCAGAGGTCATGACCTCTAAATTTGCATGTTCTATACCCAAAATCGCTACTGTTAGTCTAGGTCACAAACTAAGCCCCAAATTTGGGCCAAGTTTAGTTATCTATTAAGCTACACAAAATTATATATTC
Source organism: Ophioderma brevispina (assembly GCA_023653785.1). Lineage (NCBI taxonomy): Eukaryota > Metazoa > Echinodermata > Ophiuroidea > Amphilepidida > Ophiodermatidae > Ophioderma > Ophioderma brevispina. The sequence goes on along the minus strand of JAMKCH010028779.1, from coordinate 1,836 downwards.
AGTGATAGCTAAAACCAAATTGAATTTCTTGAAAGATAATTGGCACTGTGCAAAAGTGGATTTTTTTCAATTTTTTGCCAAAACCAAACTTTGTACCAATATAGTACAGATTGTCAATAAAGATGGCCTATTCTCTTCAATATTTTCCACAATTAATCTGTTATGTGTCAATAATATCCGGAAGATTGATTATTTAATTCGTTTTTTATTTTAGTTTTAACATTTTGAAGCACGTTCACCCAAGTGTTTTAACCCTCGCCTTAACAAGGCTCTTTGTAACACGTTTACCAAAGAGAAGATGGTTGCCACCCCTTCGAGAATTGTTGATAAAGACCCGCATGCTTATAATGTTGATACCAATGGATAGCTATTGTCATCTTCTTTCCATTGATACCAACATAAGTTACTAACATACCTAGTATGGGTCCAATGCGTCATAAACTTCACAAGTTGACAGAATTGGCATTTTCCACAGAAAATAGGCGAAAATCCTATCTTTGTTTTCCGCTAAAACGTAGGAATCCAGATATTACGCGGTTTTCGTCTTAAATGAGGGCAGTGAATAGTGGATTATATTAAGCATGCTTATATAAAGCTTTTCGAGCCTACGGCCTCATAACTATTTCAAAATGTACCCCCACCCTTCGACTTTTGATGGCATACACCTAAAAACTAAATTGTTCAGCATACCCTAACCACGGTGAAGTGCTACCTTTCATATTCTTCGGTAAATGACTGGTACGGCTGAGGAAATAATTGCTTTGAAGCTTGTTAGGAAAGCTTTTGGCATTTTAGCTCACCTGAGCAAAGCCCCCCCCACCCGGTAAGGACGAAGTTAATGCCGCCCTTTATTTCTGGTGGTGGTGGTGGTGTCTTTTTACCGACCATAACGGGGATAAAACTATTTCGGGAAACAGATTAGCTTTAATGTGATACCAAATTTGCCTATTCAGGTTAGACTTAAATCTTTAAAAAATCTGGATGCATAATGTTTGCCGCCATGGCCATAGAGTATTTTTTTATAATTTTTATTAAACAATTTGCTATCGTAATTAAAAATAAACGTGTTAATGCAATATTTCCAACTAATTATCATAAATATAGGTATCACCGACCACACTTTGCTTAGTCACTCTGTTCCTTTCAGATTTATGCATTAAAAAAACTTAAACAGGGTGGATATAATATCGTAGAAAAGAAAATACGATTATTTAAAGATTACTTCACATGACTTGTTTCAATAATATTATACAGATGTACATATTTTCCAGGTTTCCACCAATAATATGGTCAATAAATCCGCCAAATTGATTAAGAACTTATTTATTTATTGAGTTAACACCAGATATTTAAGGTATGATCACTCTGTCCCTATTTTTGTCGCTTGTGGTTGTTTACAGAAACATAAAGGTTACATGCTAACCAAATTTGGGGCCAATTTGGGCGTCATATTAAAAGCTTAATACCTTATCTCATACTCAGACAAACATCGTTTTAAATTCTTGACACTTGTCACTGTGTCAACAAGATGAATTTTCCAATTTTCAAGTTTTCCCATCAATTTTTTTTACAGTGTTGTTATCGATATCTCCTTCAAATTATACCCAACTTAATAACCGGTTGTTTGTTTTTTGAGTTAAAAAAAAATTTCACCAATTTATTTGTTTTGGCTGTTTATTTCAGGTTGGTTTATGACGATAAAGGGGTCACACACAGTAAGCATAAGGTTAGATTTAATATCATAGTAAGAATATCAAATTATTAATTATGAGACGAAGAACTTTTTTTAAATTTTGGCATTCACTAAGAGTCATCATTCAGGTAGTTGTATCCATG
>JAMKCH010028778.1:0-27644 GCA_023653785.1 Ophioderma brevispina | reverse complement strand
AAGTCACAGAGCAATACACAAATATCACAATTGATATATAGTGATAATATCACAAACTACAAAATATGTGAGCTGTAAATACCACAGAACTACATTTTTGTTGTAGCATTTTGTTGGTTCTTAAGCTTTTTAGGGTTAATCTGCAACTGACCAAGCACAAAACACTGGACTTTAGAAATTTGGATTAGGCTAATTAGTGAAGTGCGCCGCTAATTAATGACGTCAATGACGGCCAGTCGCTTCCGGTGAACCAGAAGTTGCTTATGCTCATTCATGCTCAGAGAAGTTTTTTATGAATGAATCCACAAGGTCAATGTGGTACCCATGCGCAAGTTCGATCAAGAAATTTTCCATCATGACAACTTAATTATCATCTCAAAAAGAAGAAACAAAAAGGCCACTCCGTTGCATTTTTTAGTGAAAAAATTTGCTTTCCCGATAGATAGAATTTATGAATTTTGACATCTTAAAAACTGATACAGGGATCTCTGTAATTTCAATTAGGTACGAAATGACACTAAGTAGATCGGTAAAATACGCACATGTACTAAGTGATAGACATTCATTGCAAGTCTAGGTCGGTTTTTTGTTTTAGGAGGTGCTGCAATATTCTCCTGTGTTTTCCGAGGAAAATTTCAGAATTGTAATTTCCCCGTCGTAACCGCCCCCGTGACCATCATTGCGCGGTAGCAATGTTTGAAATAAGTATATTTTTCATATATTGGTTACAAGAAATAAAATGTACTCATAGTTTCCCTAATAGATTGTTTATGGAGCTGTTCATGGTAGACCTGTATGGAATTACTTGAAATGCTAATATATTTGGCAGGTTGTGACTTGCCCTAAATAATCCCCAACTCGAGTCCTCATAACTTACATTCGGAATCGTGCCCGCATACCCTGGGTGGCCCCTGGGATTGTGGCCAGCTTGCGGCGTCACCGCTGAAAAACATTTGGAACAAGAAGGGAGGAATGGACGACTCCCTTCTCCGTGGGACAACACGCTACAATACGAATATTATTCCAACTTACCTCATTGTTAAGGTTGATTACAGCTCCATAACCGCAGTGCCCCCTCCTTTATGAATGATCCTTACTGCCAAAGAAGAAGGAAATCGTGCGAATTTTTAATTCGGACATTGTAATTTTCTCCAATGGTTAAAAAAAAAAAAAAACAATACAAAAATGGCGGCCAAACCAAGTGGTCTTACTGTCACGACTAAAGCACATGTTCAGACATGTGAAGTTCAGTGACGTGTTTTTCGCATTTCAACCGGAATAAACCGTGGATATGTGTAAAAATGACTTCGCCTTCTGGCAGGGGGATTCGTTTCTGATCCGTGACCTCCATCGCCAACCCAAAAATAACCCGCGTGCCCTAGATCAAATAAATCTGAAGGACATATGGTTCCCAGAAGTTTATGACAGTTTTCAACATGAGCTAATTAAAACGAAAGATTAAGGGGACAAATGATAGTTAGAAGTTACTCTCACCCTTGCATGCAGTTTGTTGAAATTGTAGTGGTCTTTTATATAGATTTTCAGTAGACCCATAATTTGACCTATGGACAATTTATGCTTATCGATTCAACACAATGTGTTGTGCGTATTCGGATGCAACCTCAAGCTAATACGTAACAAGATTCTCATCACCTTTTTTCTCTAGTATAATTATCGTTAAGCCATGTAAGTCTTTGGAAACAGCTCGGCTTGGCCAGCTTGGTTTGGCGAAATAGGATAAGGTTTTGCATAGTATTAACTGTACGCATAATACCAAAATATGTAGGCACGTGGATTCTAATTTGAGGGGCAAAACTTAGGTGCTAACTGATTTTGTATTACGTATTTCTGGGCCTGCACACCCTGCATATATTTTATTTTTTTCAAAGCTTTCTATTTTAGATGGCGGTGAATCGCCTGGCAGCGAATCGACTGGCAGCGGCAAATAGTGTCAATGTTAGGATAAAAATTCCACCCTTTACCGTTAATTCGTCATGCAGCCTCAATGTTTTTTGTTTCCTTTTTTTTTGACATTCGTCTACATATCTGTAAGATCTACTTCACGTTAAAAGGTATTTTTTTACTTCGATTTCAACCTGTTTGCCGGTGAATTCGCCGACGCACCGGCCATCTCTAAAAATAGAATTCACCTCAGCATCAGTACGCATGCGCATAAATTAACCACGAAACAACGGTGCGGTTTTGTTTGTGCCAGTAGACTTGTGTCCTTTGGTATAGGTTGCCTGGACAAGTATGACTGAATTTGACTACTGGATAAACATACCACTTAGTGAAATCTGTTTGTTTTACAGCCCATTTCAGTAAAATTAAAACAGAACCTGGCAGCAACCGATTATCATAAATCCTCACCAGAAAAGAAACCTCACAGAGTGAAATAACTATTCATTTTATTGGAAAATTTGTATATTTGACTCTCTTGCTTGTCCAATAGTAACTTCTGGTACTATCAACTGTTTCATAGTAAAAAAATGGCTACATCAAAAAGCTTTAATGCAGACTAGGTCACCCATCTTAGTCGTTTGGTAAAGGTTGTGGTCCAAAATGTCCTTTCTGTAGCTACCCAGTACCTGTACCCCCTCCCAAAGTTTGTTTGGCAAGTTACCTCAAGGCACAGAGACCCCCTGCAACCAATGAAGGCAGTGAGTGTGGTTGCTGATGCTTTATATTTTTGCTAAAAGGCACAAGTGTTAAAATAATACATTATTTGTGCAGATCACAACAAGCCAAATATTTCACTATTTAGTGCTGAACAAGTCGACCCGCAGACTGTCCTTATCCATACTCTGTGAACTAAGCTTCTAGCTAGGGCTTTTCTAGGACAATGTATAATTTCATTACTTGTGCTCCATGTTATCTACACTCTTAGAGATAAAATGAGATTTTTTTTTTGTTTTGGCCATCTTAGATGGGGTCCTAATGGACGGGCACATTCAATATTTGAGTAGGTGATGCCGGCGCAGACTACAACATTCAGTCTCATCGTATTTAGTCTTTTGTAATTTTTTGACTTTTGTAATCGACATTTTATTTGTCCAAAAGTTTGTTCATCATTCTTTTTATTTCACCAAAAATTGCACCCTTTGAAACCAAATATTTCAATCCAAGGACTATTCATTGTGTGGTGATCGTCCCCCCCCCCGACGGCTGCGTAAATTGCATACCAAAATGCACTACACAGTATAGACTATGACAAAGTTTTGCGTGCGTCATTATTTGACTACACCGCGTAATTGCTGCACGCTCTATCCATCTATTACCCAGAAATGGATGGGCGGAAAGTTTAGCCTAAAAAACCAATCAAATTTTTTGTTAACATGATAACCCATGCCCACTGAATAAGTATATATGATCATATCCGGAATTAAGAAGGGTTCTGTGCTATTTAATGGCAAGGTTAGGAGACCAAGCACAACACGAACCCGCCCACAATTCAGGAAAACGAAATACTGTACTTAAAATACGGCTCTGTCATCTGAGAACTTCATATCAAATGCACATGTTTATTAAAGGTGTGTTCCATGATTGAAGGACCGTAAGATTTATATCAAGGGGAATTAATCCTGACGGAACACATCAATTTTTTTAGGATAAAGGGAAACAACATTTTTAAATAAACATAAATTCAGGAAAATCAAACACTTTTTTGAACAATTCTAGGGGGGACCACAACATTTTTAAAATCCAACAATTGCCCCTTTGTCCCACATTGATCGTCCCTATTTTGATTATATTTGTATATTTAGAAGGGGTTTTTTTGGGCCTAGCAGTAATATTGCGTATATTGAAGGGATATCCTTGGGGGGGAAAACCTTTATTTCTAAAATTTAAGTCCCTTTTTGTGTTGCTTGCAAGGATTGTGTCTGTCTGCCTGGATGTAAAGGGGCATTTCGTGATCCACAACCTCATTCTCCCAACTTACCTAACAAAGTTGAGATTTTTATAGCTCACTGAACAGTTAGCCTTAGCAATCCATGTGTACCTAATATCACGTGCAAATTTTGGTTGTATCGTAAGAAATTCCAATTTTGTAATTTCTGGTCTGTTAAGTGGACAGAAATTACCGCACAGTGACCTATGGGCCATGGGAAACAAGCATTGCTCATAACAACAAAACGTGAGATATCAATCAACTCAATTTGTGGGAATAAGCTTCTCTCAAGGATATCTAGTGAACAAATGAATAAACAAAGGTGCTGAAATCACACAGCACCATTAAAAACTGATAAAATGTTTTGGGTATCAGTCGACAATATTCAATCCCATATAGTATGACAGCGTGCTTAATCAGCTGATGAGGTCAAAGGTCACATACACAGTTAAGGGCATCTCAGGGCACGTTGTAAGAATGTCATGTGGTAAACGCGAAAGCAGGTCACTAGTGATTCGAGAACCTAGTCCCAAAGCTCAAAATATTAGAGTAAATATTATACTTCGTCGCCTGACTGATGAGGATTTCACATAGTTTTTTGCAACAGCTTGTACCTCTCGCATTTATAGCTGTGGCTATTGTCGATTCACAACCTTCAACGTCAGCTGCCAGCACGGGTTAAACCGCTTCGTTGTGTGCTAACGAGCAGCGTGCACTGAACCCCGCGGCGTTTAGATTTTCGAAGCTCATTTCCCTCTCGCAATTGTGGCCGGTTTTCCCTTCATCAATTGTCACAATCTGGATCAACTGAAAGGGGAAACTTATTTTCTTGAAAATTCTCACTCTTATTTAAAAGAAAAATTGAAAAAATCAACGACATTTTCACACCTTCATTTTCTTCAACAAAAAATCGTAGTAATTGTTCGCCGTAAAATCCTGATTTCAACCATTTCTCGTCATTGTACAAGGAAATGCCGTCACCCGGAAGTAAATAACATATTATTTCTAAAAAAAATAAGTTATAGTTGAAATTTTGGAAAAGGAGTCCAAAAGACTACGGATTTTTTTATAACCATCCACTCCGAATACACCGAAAACGGTTTGTTTTGATTCTGTACACTGTATAAGTTTGACCTGCCAGACACGCCACATGGATTGGCTGATGAATATTGAACTCGTCGCCGACGTCATCAACAAGCTCTGTTTTTAAAAGGGAAAGTGTAACACTCAAAAACGCTTTGTGACCACTTCGGGTTTTTAGGTCTGATTTTCTGCTTCCAACTTGGAACTGAACGTAGCCAGTGCCGAATAGGGGTTTTATCCTACACTTGCAGGGAAATTATATCGCCAAGTAGTCAGGGATGTACAAAATTTCAGGAATGGATACTCAAATATTCCAACTTATAGTTTCAGCCCTTTCTGCTCAACTTTACACATTTTTTCACGCATTCATCACTCTTTCAGGATTGGTCGTTGCACTAATTTACTCCATGGAGTACTCTTTGTTGGTTTTGGCAGTTTTGCGAAGTCCCAAAAGAAGATTACTGATTTTTGCTTTACGAAGTAAGGAGTCTATATGAAGAGTGCTGTGGTGCCAGATCAATATGCTCATCAAACTTTATGTCCAATTACTACACAGTATGAAAAACAAACAGTGATATGGAGGAGTCGAGGAAAAGGTCTTATAGGGCCCAAAAACACTCACCCCCCTTGGGATACATTAACACGCAAGAACAGGGCATAACTATCACGAAACGCACAGAAAGTGTTACACTGTCACATGTAACACATTTATTGTAAGACTAAAATCAATTATAGTCAATACTCTTGGTGCACGGTAGTTGTCTGGCGGCTCTTTGCATGCCTTGGTAGTAGGGTCTCTACCAAGTAACAGGGGAACCTTGTTGGACATCAAGGTCAGTAAATGTCAATGTATAGTTGAGATCACACACATGTCACATGTGTTGGCCTGGATGTTTGTTTTGCATAGATGGGCCTTGGCAGGGCATATATGATTTTGTCACACATTGAGTAGTGTTCCCTCTTAAATTTAGAAAGTACAAGTTTTCTGTGTATGACAACTTAAAAAATGATCTTTTTCCTTTGGAATGCCACTTCATCATTTTTATGAACTGTTGTGTATGTGTGCATTGGGTGGTGTTTGCATGTGTGTTTGCGTGTGTGAATTGGAAATAAATGTTAATGGTAAAAAATGTGGTACATAAAAATTAAAATGTTTCAAAATGTGGGTTTATTTATGACAGCAAAACAATTAAATGTACAGGGTGGGGAGGGGGGTTCTCACATTGGGAGGAATTGGTATGGCGGCCATAAGACCCTAATTTTTAGGCTCTTTTTTTCCCCCGGATTGAAAAGCAGAGGGGGATATGATAGGGTGGCATGTCCGTATTGTATGTAAGGCTTATGTAGGTTATATCGACACATGCATGGCGTCTTCCGTATGTAAAAAAACAAGCAGGATTAGTATAACAACACATTCAGGCAAAATAAAACGGCAGATTATATTATGTTAATGTTAATGGATGTATGATGTATGTATGTATGTTATTGTGTTCCGTTTGGTTAGGTTTTCGTTTTTTGCGTCTCCTTTGAAAAGTTTAAGTCAGATTTAAACCTTACATGTTTTCAGAAGCTTCCATCCTATACATGTGTACACAGCTTAGGTAAATAAAACCATGTACTGAGACAGTGACATGAGTTTTTGAGACCATGAAAGGAGTTTAAGTTAACAGACAGGGACATGGTTTTCTGGCGGCTTCTGATTGGCAGAGAATTAGTAATAGGGATTTCATTTTTGGGAGGTGTTCATATCTGAGTGGGTTTTGCGTTACTGTGTTGACATTTTGTGGGTGGGTTCTTGGTGTCTCTGGTTCCATTCTTTGGTGGTTTCTGGTTTCTACGGCTCCATTTCTTGGTTTTCTAGATTGTCAACTGGTTCAGTTATTTGATATTTCCTGGGCTGTCACTTTTAAAATATGCTAGTTACATGTGGTGTTATACTTCACTAATGTTATGGATTAGTGATTACTAAACTTGAAGCCAGGTTCAAGTCAGGTTCTGAAAACATAATAATGATAATATTGGATGATTTTTATCGCAGGCTACAAGAATTTATCGGTCTAGCTATGAGTTTTGAAAGATTGCGCTGTCGCTCTGCGACTTACTCGGCCCAATATTTCAAAACTCAAGCTTAGTACGGTTTATAAGAAAGCCAGAAAACCAAATATAAGTATTCGAGATGTGCACCGAAGCATATCATGGATTTTTCGCTTTAAGTGTGGTGGTAGCATTGAGAAAATATGAAAATTCCTGAAAATTTTTAGCATCATAGTCCATTTCGTTTCCCGCTAGAGCAATTGGACAACTTTAGCGGGGGTCACCAATCAAAAGTGCCCCCAATGTGATGGGTCCTTTCTTTTAGGCCAAACCGACTATGTTGAGAGGGTCCAGATTAGTAATGGAGCCCCTCCAAAAACTTTGAAAATCACTATTCTTGGTTAATATTGGGGTAGATATTCAATCTGGGCATCCTGGAACTCCCAATTTCTCACTCTTTTCTCCCGCTTTCCTATTTGAAGTCTCGGGAAGTTCCATAGCGTGTTTACTTTTAGAGTTTAATTGAGGCCCAAAAATATGCGCCTTTGTTTATTGGGGGGGCCAAATTGGGGGGTAATAACTCCAAAAGTAAGAACATTTTATTGTACCTTGGTGACACCATGTGAACTTGGTACCCCATGGTGGACCTTTGCGACCCCAGTCCTGTGACCTTTGCGAACACGTGTGACCTTTGGACCCCATGTACCGTTGTGACCCTATGCGACCTTTGTTCCATATGCCAACCTTTGTGACCCCATGTGACCTTTGTGACCTCTGTGACCCCATGTGAGACTGGTGACCCATGTCACCTGGTGGACCCCATGTCACCTTTGTGATCCCAGGTGACCTTGTGATCCAGGATGACCTTTGTGACACATGTGACCTTGGTGGACCTAATGTCCCTTGACCCATTCAAAACGCAAGGGACAGATTGACATAGCGGTCAAACAGCCGTGATGTATTTTTATTACATTTCGTTACATTTTTAATAAATGACTCTGATGGATAAACACTATGGCCCGATTTCACTTCAACTCGGTAAATTTTGTATAACACTGTTCTCCATGCATTCTATTCTCTTTCTAATTAATCATTTGCCAAATTTCATCATAAAGCAAGTGATCGCGCAACCAGGCGGACATTTGTGGTCCGAGAACCGCCTTGTTGTCCATCTTTTGGGCAATCAGATGGTACATAATAGAACTTTAAACCAAATAACCAATACAATTATGAAAAACATTAGAAAAGTAATAAAGTGCAGGTTACAGCCTTGAAACTGGGTATTGTCTTTTTTTGACACATGTTGACCCCCCTGAAACCAATGTTGAGCATTCGACACCGCCCCTCAGCTTCAGATAGTGGAAGATATATCATTAACAACTTTCCCTGAAAGAACTAGCTGGTCTTTATTTTTTTCACAACAAAATACTCAAAGGTACCACAACAAAGTATTACGTGACCCAGAGGTCATTGTAAATGACAGTGTAAATCACCATATACATTCTATGGGGTATCAGCAAAAGTATCTTGTGCAGAAACAATGAAGAAATCGAGACACCAAGCTGATTCTTCCAAAGAAGAGTTCTTTGATGATGTAGCTTCAACATATCTGAAGTAGAGGGGTGACTGTCATTGTCAACATTGATTTTCAGGGGGGCCATACATGCACATTGCAAAATTAGGATTTTTCAATAGCCTGTACTCGCTTATTAACTAAACTATGTACTATTGTACTGGAGAAATCCTGCAGTTGACTTGGTTAACAAGAAAACGGACATTAAAAAATATGTTACAGATTCTGACCCCCCCCCAAAAAAAAAATTGTTCCCACTGAAAGAATTGCATTTCTACACCCAAATAACTTAAAAGTAAGGACTATCAAATTTGATTGCCAGATTTGAACTTCGACCCCAAAAAATCCCCAGCTAGTGATTTCAGAGTTGGGAAGGGTGCCATTACAAGTTTATGGCCCTCTCAAAATTTCTTTGCCATCACACAGCATGTTTGATGGGACCCCCCTAAATTTCTGAATGCTCAGGCGGGAAAACGAAGGCGGTATGAAGCTCAAAATTATCAGGATTTTCATTTCTTCATCAATATCTATCATCACACAAATAAAGAAAAAAATCCTATGACATGCTGCGGTAACATCTCGAGTGTTGACATGGAATAGCCCAGTTAAGGGACGTTAGGATATGGGATTATCAATTAGCATGCCATTTGTTGCATGTACCTATAAGTGGTTTCACTCCATTGTACAACTCAACACCCACACCTATGGAGTAAGCCCACAGCCATCCTTGATGCTATCGTTTTTTTTTTTGACTTTGCATTTAGTGTTGAGAAGAAAACACTAAAATTTCAAAAAATTCCATTACTAGACCTAAAAGTGAGCATGTTTTTCACTCCAAACAACTTCTTACAATAAGCATTAAAAAGCATGGGCATTCCTACCCATTTTGTTAAAGGTGCATCTTTTGTGATACCAGCACCTTCATTTTTGAGTGTGATTCACTAGACATCCTCAAGAAGATTTCCAAAATCGCAGTCGATTCGATTGGTGCGTTTTGATGTTATTGAGCAAGGTTTTGTATCATGGTGGCCCATCTAGCCACTGTGTGGTAATTGTCCGTTTAGCATTGCCACAAGTTTAAAACATCAATATTTCAGTAGAATTCTACCAACAAATTCTGTTTCGCAAAAGATCACCTCCGATATAGGACCTGATATTTTGCGAAACAGATTTGTTGGTAGATTCCACTGAAATATTTGATGTTTGAAGCTGTTTGATTGTGCATGCTTCTTCTTCGTCAAATCCCTTTCATTTAAATGATTGTTGCATAAGGGTACAGTTGATGTAATCATTTAGTACTTTCACGAAGTTTTTGAGGTTCAAATGACAATTAGTTGCAATCATATTTGCATCTTCCCAGTTTGTAAAAAGTTTCCTAAATACCCCATCTTCCACCTTAAAATCTGTTTCGTTTTGGTTCGTTTTTGTTGCAACAATTTACCACAAAAATATTCCATAAGCCGCATAAATCTAAAACACTCAAGACTATCAACGACAATGGATCGATTCATCTCATTGCAAGTTTTCTTTTTATTTTGTCTTCAACTTCGTCAAAAGAAAAACCATATAAAAATAAAGGACCAAAATTGTAACAAACAAATATGAATACAAAAATACAAAAACACTGGCACATATTTATGGGTTGAATCACCCACTGCATGTGTTGCATACATGTTTATTCAATCACTTAACATTTACACATGACAGAATAAAACAAACAATGGGTGCGCGTGAGCCTGTTTGGATTTCACAAAATATAATAGTCCTTAATCGTTTGCCCTCTGCTTTGGTAATGGTATTAAAATGGAATACTATTTATACAAAAAAAATATAATGGACAATATAATTACCAAAATATGATGGACTTGTACCAGGCATACATTTGAATGCATGACAGAAGCCTAAAGGAGACCGTGCATCAAGAATAACTTACAAAATAGACGCATTACAACAATTTATTGAACACATATTGGGTGGTTTCATGGGGAAACGGATTATACTAACCATAAAACGAATTAAAGCCTTTTGTGACCATGCGCCTATTTGAAATTCGCGCCTACTGTATATGGGATATGTATTTGTGTTATGCGATACAGAGGGCACAGTAGCGTCAATAACATAATGTGTCTTTCCTATGGCATGTATGACCGAAACGTGCCAGTAGTATCGACTAGAACGTTATGACACTAGCGCGATTTAAATAGACATGGTAAGACTAGATGTTTAATTCATGGTTAGGGGTTGTATGATATTCCGTTTTTCTATGAAACACTCGATATGTGGTCAATAATTATTCTAGTGTATTATCGTTTACGATTTTTCGTTGTACGGTTCTCCTTTAAGGATGAGTTGAATGATTGCACCAATATTTAACACACTGTTCGTATGAAACTAATTTGGTTCATCCCCGAAAGCTCTGGCACACAATTCATGTAGTTCATTGAAGGGTTCAACTGTATTTATGAAATGAGTGTCAAAATTTTGTTTGTACAGTGTTTTTTAACTGCAGGCTGTGCTATTTATGTGGTAAACTTCAATTGGTAAATGATGAATTACCCGTTAATTTGATAAAGTCAATGGCCTTTATTTGTAAAGATCAGGACTTTTTTATTTGTAAACAATGCATGGCCTTTTATTGAAAATGATGAAGGAGCCTTTGTTCGTTAAATGATGAATGACCCGTTAATTCGTAAATGATGGAAAATTGAATCCGTTAATTCGTAAATGAAACCCCTTAATTGGCAAGGAGTGGCCCTTTAATTGGAAAGTAAGGAATGCCCTTAATTGGTAAATGAAGACCCTTTAATTGGTAATGAATGACCCTTAATTGGTAAAAGAATGACTTTAATTGGTAAATGAATGACCTTTAATTGGAATGAATGACCTTTAATTGGTAGGTGACGTTTAATTTGTAAACAAAGTAACAACCCTTTAATTGCTCTAAATGAATGAATGACCCTTTAATTGGTAAATGAAGAAGAACCCGTTCAAGGGCAGAAGAATTTCTTAGAAGAGTGCGAGAATCGGTCTCGATTCTAAAAAAAGAATTTTGCGGGAAATCATCTAATTCGCTACTGGGTTAAATTCAAAAGTTTACGAGAATCAACAATGATCCCGCAAATCACATACAAGGAATCTTTTAATTGAGTAAATAAGGAATGAAGAATGACCCTTTATTGGTAAAATGAAAGACCCTGAAGTGGTCAATGAGAATTGACCATTTTAAATTGGTAAACAAAGGAGGAATGACCCTTAATTGCTAAATGATCGATGAATGATCCTTTAATGGTAAAAGAACCCTTTCGTAATTAACGGAAAGTTCTTGGGGCGGGGTGGGGGGGTCAAGGTTTTGAGCAGGTACAATAAGCCCACACCCCCACCCCCGGTTACGCCACTGGCAAATTCAGTATTCTGCCACCAACACTACCACATCTTTCAAAAAAACATGTCAATATTATTCTCTGTGACATGGCAAGGGCTGTCGAATTCCTAGGGCAATGGCACATGAGAGTACAATATCTTTCCAAAACATTTACCATTGGCTCCAATAGGTTTTTCTTACAGTTCCACATGAAAATAAAAAATAGGCATGCTATGCTTACATTTAACATTGTTTGTACTCTTTGTTTGACATGTATATATGCATGTCATAAATAAAAAAAAAGTACCGCCAGGCAGGCATGATGTGATGCAAGATTATGAAGATGGGTCTAGCCCGATTTCCCCCGTGTGAACTGTGTAAACTTCCGCATTTATACGCGAGACAACTGGTAAAGTATGGGAAGCTTTAGCGTCATCAACGAAAATTGAGGACATTTAGAAAAAAATTGCAACATCAAAATGAAATCGCACCGCGCTGATTTGGTATGGATCGAAAGATCGTCTCACACACTTTCAGGGACCAAAAACCATATTCAACCGATTTACTGATAGTGAGTAAAGAATACGACGATTTTAGAGCACTTTACGAGACAGGAAAATGATGCCCTACAAAACTATCATGGATTGTAGTATGACTCACGGAAAACAACCGCATAGTGGTATTAAAATACTCAGAAATAAAAATATCTTTCAACTTAACCGGCCATCTTTGAACTCATTCGACGTACAACCACAATTCCTCTTATTTTTCTTGTAGTAGTAAAGGGTTGACATCACGATATCATCCTCCTGCATTGGGCTGACATTACTATTTCGGGAAAACAAACGCGCGGATGTAATGAGGCTCGCAATGGTTCTTGGCCGCTGACTGTTCAAGGAAACGTGAAGGTATGATGTCACCTCCTTAGTCAGGGCTGGAAAAAGTATAGTTCATTGATTTGGAGTTATGGTGCAGAAAATGAAAGCTTGGATATAATACATACTGACATAAAAAATATGCAACATGTATACCAGTACTGTACAAAAGACACCATCTTCACCTTTTAGAATACAGAAAAGTAAACAGGTGTTATTAAATAATGGCAAAAAGTGTTGAATGCCATTTTTTGTGAAATCAAAATGCATAGTAAACCAATTCAAAACTATTTACGCCATTGCACTATGGTAATACACTTGACGATTTGTGGGAGAGGAGGAGCAACTGAGAGCGGCAGGGGGGGGAAAAGGCGTGGGGGTTTCTAGAAGCGTCCAGGGTGCGTGGACGGGGGGGGGGGGGGACTCTTGTCCCTCCTTTACTATTCCTTTTACATTCTCCAGTCTCCACATGCTTGCTTTAATATAGTCTGTTTCTTCCGGCTTTCCCAGTGCTTACTAGATTAAAACTTGGGTACTATCTTCTCCTAAGTCAAGTTCGCTTATCCTAGAGCATGCCATATACCTTGTTCATGATATTATTATGTATTAATAATGTATGAAAAGAATGTTTGGTGGTCCAACTTTACTTTGTATCTGAAAATTAACCATTTGCATATGGTGGTATCATTTTTTTCACCAGACCATCAGAATATTTGACATCTTGTGGTTGGCCTCACTCACCACATCACCAAAACGGACTGGGAAAGGGAAACGACTTTTCGAGATTCGGTGTATCAATCCATTACGATACCAGCAGGCAAGTTCAACAAACATGAATACTGTTTCATCCGATTTGTGACGACTGGTGCTGCGGAACGATTGCGTTCAGGGAAGGACGGGTGATGATGAAACAATAAAGAAAGAAGAAAGCGCATCATTGTGTCAGGGGACGGTACCTGCTGTGTGAGGTAGGGAAAGTCCCATTGACAATATTGTGACTAGCTGCCACTAAAGGAATACAGGCAGGCACATTTCGAATAAAATGCACATCTTAAAATAGATTTAAATGGATCGATTGCAGACTGCATTGGAAACTAAAAACGGTTTTACACAAAGGATTATTATTATAACTGACCTAAGAAGGGCCTCGTTCAAGTCAAAATGGCTCAAACAGGATCATGAAATCTACAGCTCTAAGTCTCAAAACCGACCTCCACTATACTCCCCGCCTAAAAAATCCGAACGATATGAATTAATCGTCTTTAAAAAAGGTATTGTAGGTGAATTATAATAATAAATGCCAGGGGTGGTTCGCGTAAGTGTTATGCTTATTGACCTGTGTCAGTAATGCATTGATAGAACGAAACAGATGTGGAAGTTTGAGAGATTTATCCAGCTGGTGGCGAGTTATTGAAAGCAAGTTGAGCCACGTTTCAACATCGTTCGGATTTTTAGTTTTTTTAGGACGGGGCGTATATGACTTTTCGCTCAATCATTGTGCCGTGTCACATATTTCTTCCGCATTTACATGAGGTGTTTTTTGCCTTCTAACTAAGGTGCGTTTACAGGATGTAATACCAATTCGTCTGTTAGTATTTTATTTGGAAATGTAGATAGCAGGGAAGAAAAAGAAGTCCAGCGAACGTCGAGGACATCATAGGGAACGAAGCCAATTCAGATTTCTGATAGACCATGAAAGATCGTATGAGGTAACATTTTTCATTCAATCACCCGTATTTCCATTCTTATTTCATTGGGCAGGGTTCAGGGTAGGCTGCACGACTTCAGCTTTTTGTAGTCGACTAGTCGCCGCTATATAGTCGCGACTACGGAATATAATGGCGACTATAGAAGGTCAAAATTTGCAGTCACAAATTGAAGCTTAAAGTTTTGTTTAGGATACATCAAAGCGTGCACAGTTACTTCAGGGTACTGATATGCAATATATTGTACACAAATCCAACAAAAGAAAATGCACTTTATTTTCTGTTCTATCGCAAGAGAAAACAATCGTAAAATTAATAATGACAAGCGCTAAGTTTTTGTAAATGTCGTGTTCATACTCAAAGGAAATCTCAGTCCTTCCATGACAAATAACTGCAGCAAAGACGTGTTTTGTGAGGCATTTATTTGGCCCGGACACTTCGATTTATTTTGAGGCCATTGTCAATACAACGAGCACCATACCAACGTGAGAGAAACCAAACCAAACCCGACGTCGCCAAGAGTTGAATCTGATCTTTTTACCACCATGGATTGCAATGCCCGCCAGGACGATGGCAGCCAAGCCTCTTTAAATACAGCAACTCAGCCAAAGCAATCAAAATAGACTACACAGCAATACAGACACACAAACAATCATAAAAAAAATTAAGCGCTGTGATGTGGATGTGGGTCATGGAGATGTTCTTATGCTCCAACGGTTTGGAATAACGAAAATATTGCTATACATATAACAAATTGGATTTTTCAAATTTTGTGATTAAACTAATGGCGACGTCTAAAATTGGGATTTCTTGGCTGCCACCCCCTAATGCCCGCAGTGCTTTGACCCCCGGTAACTTGATCAAGATTAAGTTTTGTTCGCGGCACTCGGGTGCCAAATTCTGGTCTGTGAGAATGGATCCACCCCGCATAGGTTAACTGCTGCGCACGTGGGTTCTAAAGACACTCAGGGGAAGTCCCCGAATCTTCTCGCTATCTTTCGTACGCTAGGTAATAGATCACTAAAAACCAGTTTTTAATTAATCTCGATTGAAGTGCGACATAGCTGGTCTTCTTCACGTTCAAGTTCAATTGTGAACATAGATGAACATCAGACACAATAAGACATTGTTGTCTAGTGGTGTTTTACGTAAAATGATTGTATATTACCATGTCAGGAAAAATACAAAATGACGCCTGGTTACGGCGTCGCAGGTCAGAGATTATAGAGGCCTTGCGATTTCAAACAGTGATACTGATATATGGTATTAATCTAGAGCAAAACATGTCATTTAACACTTTACTTGTAGGAGTAATACTTAAAGGTGCGTGTTCCGATCGATTTTGGTCCCCCTGATTTAACCCGGAAGTAGTATCGATTTTGATATCAGATGAAAGGCCATATTTTTCTCATTGTCGTCCTGAAATTTGAGCCCTCAATCCCTTTCATTCCCAAGATATAAACAAACACGCCGTTTTAGTGGTTACCATCAATATTAGCACCGTATTGATGGCTATGCAACATGCTTACATCATCGCGTCTACCTCATAACCGCCAGGTTTGTTTCCACGTACTTGTTTGGGTGTATGTGCCCAAAAAAGTGCCAGGCTCTCAATATCAAGCAAGAACATAATCACATAATACATAAATACGGCTTTTTGACAGTGTTAACAGATATGTAATGCTGCATAGTCTCGCCAACTATACGGTGTCCCCGATGAGACTGTCAAGGCATTTGCCATCATGGGTATGATAACCCATTTAGCGTTGTGCAAACCATGGATGGGCCCACAAGGAGTTCCTAACAACTACTGGAATCCTCCCAGGAGATAACTCTTGCTCCCTATCTCTTGTAGTCCGTGTGTTGATTACAAATCCCCTCACGAGTCTTGACATCCTGAACGACAAAGGATCCCCATCACACCCAAATCGTTCGCATACGTCCACATGGGTCAACATCCCACAGACCTTGACTATGCAGATATCTAGCTCTAACAGCTGATTTTATATGTGGTGCACAAGATCTACTACTAACATCACTTGAGAATGTGCAGACAAAGTCGGCCTAATCTAAATGCCCAGACGACTGAATATATGATGTCAAGAGGAAGACGATCATCATCAACCTATCTGCACCAGACAATGGTGTAGCCAACTCAAAGAGGTCAAGGACTCAAGTTAAGGGGTACCTATGTTGCGACAGCCAAGAAAGACTTCCTTGTCACGCAAAAGGACAAGCGTGGAATGCCTGCAATAAACTACAACACTATGGCAATCTTGGTATCTCCAATTCAACAAAGCTGATTCTTTAGAGCTGTGTAGAGAGTATCCTGTTATATGGATCTGCGACCTGGACCATGAAGAAAGAGCTACAGGATAGATGGATGGCACATACACCAAGCTTCATATGCGGGAGTACAAAACAATCATGGCGTGAGCACACGACCAAGCACAGATATATGGAGAATTCCCTCCAATTTCATCTTCGGTGGCCCAACGCAGTGCAGATTTGCCGTCACTGTCATAGTGCGATTGACCAAGTAGTCTCAGACGTAATGTTGCGAGTTATCATTGCCAAAAACAGGGGTCGTCGCCCCTTAACTACATTGATGTGATTGATCGAGACATCCAGCAGGATCCATCTGACATCCCCAACCAATGACTAACAGGGACATTTGGCACATGGTGAACAGAATTATTCGGCGCGGCCGTTAGATTAGATAGATAATTACACATAATTGGAAACAATGCACCTTTAAGGTGTGTAGAATAACCAGCTGGATATATTCTTGGCAGCTGTTGAGAGCATTTCTTAGATCATTTTAATGCTTTCTGAAGTTACATTAAAATAGTCGGCAAGAGTAGAAACAATAGTCGTGTCGGACTACGCCAATAGGTCGCGAATGCGCCTTTTTTGCCGATGAGTCGTGCAGCCCTAGTTCCGGGTTCCCACGTAGGTTTTTAACTTAAAAGTCCACTGGACCCCATAATTCCCAAATGTTCAGAAATTATCTGGTCCAGTGGAATATTTTGTGGTCCGATGAGATCAGCCCTACCAAATGTTTGTAATACTAACTAATAGGGGCGTATCAGTTTCCAAATATATGGTGCGTAAGATTTCCTGATTGCTACTGTGCCTTTTGGTGATGTGAAACTTTAGAGGTATCACAGTCCTTATTTTAATGTTCACAAGTTGGTTTTCTGTCAGACAATACTCATAATAGTACTAGCCATTGCAATATTGTGAATTTTTGGTTCCCACAATAAAGCACGATTTTGAATGCCTGCATTTAGAAGAAATATTGTCTAGAAATTTTTGCTTTGTGCGGTGGGAAACATTTTCTTGCCTTTCAGAGGCTTAGAATTTATGGGGTCCAAGTGGACCTGATTTTGTTACTCATTCTGAATTTATTCAGTCCAGAGTGAAATTCTGTCTGTCAAATGACACCAAAATCCTACTAAGCGGGAACACTTGCAGGGTTTTGATGTACAAACAAGAATAGCATTAGGTATACTCATATGAGACAATGTTAGATAGTCGACGTACGTAAAAAGTCTTAGCATCAGCAATATGGTTATAAGTAGTACATGCAACTAGTATGAGTTGCTCCTTTTTGACGGGGGGGGGGGAGGAAATATTTCATTTTTGAATTTAATGCTTAAATAGACCTATTTTTAGTAGTTAAACAGTCAAACTAATAGAATTTATTGTTCTTTGCAATCCATTGCTTTGATGGCAGTCTAAAAATTTTTGACCCCCACAACCTGGGGGGGAGGGCCTATGTGCTCATGCGATGGATGCCGCCACTGCTGCCTGCCTGTCTGTCTGTCTGTCTGTTTCTCACATAGAACATTCATTAATCCCCTCCTCGAATAAACCGATTAGCATGAACTTAAAATGTGGCATGGTGATAGAACATGATGAGGTTTAGTGACTTGAATACTTTGGACAGGTTATAAATATTAATGAGCTCATTTGTATATTTTCAAGAAAATCATTAATCCACTTACAGACTAAACGATAGTCAATTCTAAACATGGTATGGGTGGTAGAACATGATGAAGTTATGTTCTATATAATTTTGGAAGGTTTATGAATATCAATGAGCTCATTTGCATAACAAGATATTGCATATGCTATTTATTAATTCACAAGGATGGATATTATTGTGAAGAGTACCGTAAATTATAAATCAGTTAAGATGAGAAAAATATGATTTTTTGAACCAGTAACTTCTCTTTCTTTATGAGAACACTCCCCCCCCCCCCCCAAACCATTAAAAAAATAATATGCGACGATAAAAATGATGTTGACTGTAGAAAAGCAATGGAAGGCATGGACCTTTCATGGCAATTAGAGAAAGAGAATTTCTGAAAATTTATGGTGAAAAGGAAATATATCAGTTTGCAGAAGCAACATTATACTGGAACAAGTAACAGGATTACACTTAAAGGGGCATTCGTGATGCACACCTAGTCCACGACTTACCAATAAAGTGAGATTTGTAGATCTCTGAAACCGTGAACCTTAGTATCCATGTGTACGAATATTACATGAAAATTCGGTGTCTCTGTGAAAAATTAGAATTTTGTATTTCTGTCCGTAAACGGACGAAATTATAGCACAGCGGCTATGGGACGAGGGGAACAAGCATGTGCCTTCCTAAACACAAAACCAAAGATCGGATCACCTCAAACTGTGAATAAGGCTTTCTCAAGGATATCTTTTTTCTTTTTTGTGAACATTAAAAAAATCAAGGTGCTGGGAAAATTTGAAAATGGGGGCACTCTTCAAAAAATGTGCTGTTATTGCTTTAGCTTAATGTTTTGGTTTGATCTGTTTTGCTTTCAGGACGGATCTCGAGGACACCAGTAAGATGAGCCATTTCCCCCAGAGTATGAAGAAGAATATGAGGTAATATTTCATTGCATATTATTTTGAGTTGGTATTTTTATAGGTTAAAGAGGCCTGGCAATTTGAAAAATAGTGCAACCTCATGATTTTTAAAAATTGGATCATTTTGCAGGTTGTAAAGCTTTTACGGTAGGCCATCGCGGCGAACATGTATTCAGCAGAGCGGAAATGCATTTAACAAAGAAAAAACCCGGAGACTGATTCCCCATGGCATGAATCCTGTTTGACTGGTCTATGACAGTGTGGTTTTTAATATCCATGAGTACGAGTATATGATGTTCATGTAATAGAAAAGAGTATGGCCACTTAAATTGGCCTACCAATACCTGGATATCTTCGCTTTTATCAATGTTCCCTCTTCCAATGGTCTAGACTACATTTGCTTGATCAAATTGAAGGAATTTCAATTTGTGAAAATGTGAAGGGCGCTTTAATTTGGGGTTCAATGCAATCTGATATATTATCATATTAGTATTATCATATTATATCATAAAGGGTAAGCAGCGATTATGCGAGAGAATCAAAAATGTGGAAATGACATTTTTAGCTATAATCAAAAATATACAATTCACATATAAACTATTAATGTAGGAAACACAAAACCAAATTAAATAGTGAAAAAATGAAAGTATTGGAGGAAATTGACATACCCTCTCACGCAAATAGACATACAGCGATGATGTTTCAAATCTACACTAAACAGCTAATTGTGGTTCATACCAGTACCGAAACAAAGATCGATACTATTTGTGTTTGAGGTCAAACTGTACAGTTTCATGGTGCACAAAATCACGCTTATAATCTGAATATTCACACAGAAAGGCTTTTTTTGATCTCAAGTCGGAATTTTGAGACGCATGTATAGAAATTACAGTACTCAGATTAAAAGTACTCTGCCTTGTCTTTGATCACTGATTTCAACCAACCCTTGGCAGTTATGTTAGACACATCTATGCAGTAAACAAAAATACCAAAATACAATTTTGATGATTTTTTCGATGTTTCCGATCACCAAATCACTGCTTATCCCTTTAACCATGTACATGATCCCATTTAGTAACCCAGTAATATGTTTGGAGTGATATGTGCATCTGATTTCATACAGGAATTTTGGGGTCACAGTAACAGACTGCCCACACTTCCTGTATTGGACCAATCACATATGACCGAGGTGTATTACTTGGTTACCAACATGGTATACAGGTACATATCACTAATTATGTTTCCTTATTATAAGGTAAAATTAAGATAAACTGGAAGTACAACCCCCTAAAAACAAAGAAATCAAAGTAGAAAAATATGATAACTGATGATCTAAAAAACATAATGTACTAGATGGAGCTGACCTGGGCTTGAGCCTAATCGTCCTCTGTTATAGAGTACCAGTTATTTGTTAATAATCTTTTCTTGCACTGTGTAAGCCATCAGAAATATAGTCTTAAGTGTGTTTGCTGACTAGTGGGTTTTGATTTGATGGTTCATATGATTTCTGCTGTTTACGGTCTTGATGGGAATCGAGTGGTCACTATCTTTTGTGTTTTCATCACTCACTTCCATGCCCTCATCAAGGATAGGCATCCGTCACATTGAATAGACTGGTGTGCGTAGCATTTTGGACTGTTGTTACGTCCTATTTGTGACACCAGCAAGGATATGAGGCAGCACCTACAGTCCTCAATTCTCTCTGGCTGTCTGCCTTGTTTTAAAGTAACCTTTTCACACAGTTCCTCATTCGAGAAGTAAAGGTCCATTTACACGAAAATTGGGTCACAATGCCCCTTGGTCAACCGTAGTATGATTTGAGGTCAAGGGTTGCACCAAAGGTCAAGTTATAATTGGCCTGAAAACACAATTGGCCTCATTGGACAAAGTCCATTGCTACAGAAACTTGGGTCATAGATCCCCTTGGAACTTTCATATGCATAATGAGGGCATGGCCACCTTCACGGTCAAGGTCATATAGTCAATTATAAAAGAGCTGAAAAAAAACATCAAATTGGGCCTCTTCAAAAGTAAAGTCCAATTGACAGAACTTAGGTCATCGAGTCCCCTTGGGAACTTCAATATGATAATGATTTCTACTTATACTGTGTCTAAGATCTGTTCAATTTTTAATATCCACCGCAGTACTGCAAGTGTTTGGCAGGATGATATTGACAGAAATATTACCTCCTTTAAACATAGAGGGACACCTGTTATTTAATCTCCTTTGCACTTTAAAGTAATACACTCACAAACAATTATGTAACATCTCAAAATTACCACTACTTTGAAACGTTTTGTTGAATTATTTAAAAAATGCACTTTTACCAAAGAGATAATTGTTGATCTTTTGGTTAACATTCAGGAAGCAACTCCAAAACACAGCAGAGGAAGCCAATCAGATTCTCCCACCTCTCATTACATCAAGCAAAAGCAACTGAGGTAAGATTATGTGTGTGGGTGTGTGGGTGTATAGGTCATGGAATTTAGGGATTACTTAGCGGGGGGTAGGACATGCCAGCCTTACAGCAAAAGCGAATTCAAACGCCATCAACTTCTGGTTGCTTGTTCTTTTTCAAAGACTTAATGTAGGAAAGGGCCCTCTTACGCATATCAACTGTTTACACACAGACTTGATTTGACTAAAGACTAGCCTTGTCTGAATATTAATCTAATGACCGTTTATTATGAAATTACAACGAGTTTGAAGTGTGGTTAATCCACTAACCCAACCGATTTTGAAGTCAAATAATTTATCAAAATTATCATTATATTACTAAGATGTAATCACAACTAAGGTTTAAGAGGAGATTTTGTAATTGAACTGAGACGAAACCAGCCACAGTGATGCATGCACATAGCATTTCCACAAATTACTGTTTGAAATCCCCAATGCCCAATTGTGCAGGTCGTGTCCTACTCCCCTGCCATATATCCTAATATTACGAAGAGTAGCGCCTAAAGGTTTAAAGAGATTTGCATATAACTGAGACAGTTGACTGACTGCTCACTAAATGCATGTAACAGTTTCCCAAAGTACCGTTTGGAAATCCCCCAATGACCAAATCAGCAGGTCGTGTCCTACCACCTTTACTTCGGGATTATTGTGGCGTGTGTGGTGTGTGTGGTAAACATGTTAATCCTTCACTATTGTATGCGTTGGGCCTGATGGTATGCATATTTGTATGGATGTTGCTTTCCAAAAGGTCAACCTAAAGTCACCTAAAAGGTCAACGTAAAAGGTCAACCTAGCTGGATCTCTGTTTTTGAGAACCTAATTCCCAAATTTTGATAGCACTTGGTATGTTGGTAGTAATGGACCCAAGTATTGCTTCACATGCGAAATGTGCATATTAATGAGCTCCATTTTTGCATATTTATTAGAACCATAAATTTCTTCTATAAACACAATGTCTGACTTTGGTGAAAACTTGGTGATAGGCAGGTAGTGGTTGAAGGCAGCCATTGTTTTACATTTGTCTTGTCTGAATATGAAGTGACGACATGAAGTAAACCCAGTGCCCACCTTTCGTTCAGTGTGCTCGTTTGCTTTGCGTATATGCGGAGAGCGGACAATGTATATGCCCCGGTCCCTACTTCCGTACTTCGAGCATGGGACAGAAGTATAAGAGAGCAAAAGCTGAGGCGCTGCACAATTCTAGTTGCTATGTGCAGCAAGTGTTTATTAAATGCGATGTTGTGGATATTATTATGATAAAATATGCATTATGTGGTGTCTTGTCATGCAGGAGTCTCCTAGAAGAGAATCAACAAAGCAACTTGATTGAACCAGAATTCATCACAAGATGATTGAAACATCCGAAAAGGTAATGTTTTGGGATGGAAAAAATGTCTTAGTTTTTTCCAAATGAAACCAAGCCGAACCCTAACCTTAGTTGCATCTTAACTAGGACTGCAAAAATGATATTTACAGCGTGTCATTTTCTGAGCATTTTAGGGCCTTTTAGCCTATTGTGCTACATAAATCATCATATCCTCTAAGGACTTGTATAAAGACTAATTTCTCAATTTATGCGTTCTCAGTATATCAAACTTATAAACATAGTCTGTCTGATATTTAGTTTAAATCAGTCATTAAAAAACCATTGCAATTTGAGTGATTTTTAGCTTAATTAATTAGACCTGGGCCAAACCAGTGTTTTGTGACAATTCAGTTCTAAAAATATGATCAGAATACATTGGAAAGCATTCCAAATTATGCAAAAAACCCCGGGTTCGAAAAAAAATTGCGGGCGCTTCCTTCTGGAACTTATCCTCATTTGTCTCTTTAAATTTAGCGTTATGTATATGCCAAAAAAACAGATTTGTTAGAAAATCAAGGGCAGCATACTTGTGAAACTCCCCATAGACCAGTCAAAATAGAAGAAATGATGCCTTAACCAAAAACTAATTGCAAAAGATCATTTTTATCCAGCATTGTATCGAGAAAACCTTTTAAAAACAATAAATATCAAAAGTTTAACCAAAATCAAAGGAGTGGAACATATATTTCTAAGGGGCAAGGTTTTATATCAGGGGTCAAAACAAAACGCGTCAAAAGGTATCCCAACGTGGTCGTCACCTTTCCAGGATTAAAAAAAAAGTACAGTTGCCTGGCCCTTTTTGCAGGTTGTAGTTCAAAAGATATGAGTCAAAATATGTTCAAGGTCAACAAATGGGGGTAAATTTCAGATGTATCCGTTCTTCATAAAAATGGTGCAAAGTGTTATTAATGGCTAAAGGAGCTGAAAAATATTACTAGTTGCACCATCTATGATATTCGGTGCATAATTGCGATGCAAAAGGTGGACTGGGGGCTACAGGGGTCTATGGGGGTCACTATTCATAAGCCTCTGTAATTCTTATATAGAACGTTTAAACACAAGAATCTATGACATTTATTTAGCAAGTGTGGGACAAATTGATATTCAATTTACACCCAAGGGCCGATAAATGACCATTCTATGATTTTTACCCACTGGATAGATTCATTGACACTGTTTATGGCTTGTTACTAAAAACTATAATGCATAGATAGGGCAAACTAATACCTTTTTTAAGCCTTAAGAGTAGCCCAATAAATTGTAAATCATTTAAATCAGTTGACAATTCTAATTTTTTACCCCTGTACAAATATTTCCCCCGTATTTTCAACATGTTCCCTATTTTGATTTTGGTAAACTTTAATTTATTATTTTTAGACAATTTCACATATATTAACCCAAAATGTGTTCTGTTGCCATTTGTTTTGGGTCCAAATCATAATTAACGGGACTACCAGTCTATTTCAATGTGTACATTAACAGAGTTTATGGTGTAAATGGTTTGGACTAACTCTATGCTCTTGAAGAGTTTAAAAACCCCGGCTTAAAGCGGCACGGCACATTTTCACAAAATATGAAATTCTTCAATTTGCTCCAATGATATCTAGGCCATTGGAGAACAGAGATATATTTTACACAATAAAAATAAACAACCCCAAAACAGGTAGGGACACTTGATATGAGAATAAGATATTCCAGGTATTTGTAGCTAACTTTTAAGTTTTCATAGCTTAAATCAATAAAATGTGTATATTACTGAATATTATCTGACTCGTCTCACTGATCTTAAAACCCCAGGGTATAGACCGGTCAAACAGTGTGCTAGCGTGGAAACTGCATGGCTTTGCGTGTTCTTTCTGTGTTAAACCCCATGTTTCGTCGTCAGCTGAATTTCGCGTCGCCAGGCGACGCTAACTACAAACATTGTTTCCGTTTACCATAATAAGGAGCGATTTGGTCTTAATCCATTTCGGTGAGGGCTTTGTATATAAAAGCGTTACAACTATGCAAAATATCGATTTTGAAAAATCTTGAGGGCCGCACTATTTTTTAAATGTGCCAGTGTCTCTTTAAAAGCAATTAGTACACGTTTTTTAAGCAAGTGGCCGCCACTTTCGAAAGTGTTGAATTTTTGCATCACAGTGCATTGGTAATCGGTTCTTGTACACTATACATGTGAACGTAAGGCGCAAACTTCTCTGTTTCGCAAAGAATTCTGTAATTAGAATAACTAAATAGCGGAACCTGATAATGATTCAACTGACAGCTGAAAACGTCATTCCAATATAAATTACCCGGGAAATAGAATACAAGCTGTTTTTGAAAGTCTCATTTATAATGACACACTAGAATAAAACAAAAATTATCGGCGTCGCACACTTTGATAACTGATTTGTAATATTAGTACACTAACTACATTCTGTGTAAATTTTTACAACCTAAATTTCTTGTGGGCAATAACGATTTTCTTAAATCTAGTTTTCCTTCCCACGTCTTTCTTAGATGGGCATATAGAGGTCGCTATAACTTACAAATCAGACCCTTTTGTAGGCCTATTGCAAGATTCCCGCACTGGATTTGTCTTATTTTTGCAAATATGATCGGTAATTGCATGTCCCTCCTTATATAATTGTCAAAATTATGTCGCCACTGCTTAAAATTGTTCTAAAAATACAAGAGACAGTTGGTTAGGGTCAAACAGCTGTGAGCACCATTTCATGTCAACACTCATCCATTAGCTGTTCCTTGGTTTTCACGCAAATCAAGTTAGGATCATTTACATGTGATTGTGATCTTTTCATAAGTGAACAGAAAGAAATTATTGTCCCTGCAGCGCTGTTGTTGAATTAGGATTCGGGTATCCCTGAATCTAATTTAAAAATCCTTCTTTTATGACACATGCACCCTTTCGAGCACAAATTTCAAAGTTTTTACTTAGGGCAATTACCATAACAAATTTGCATAAATCTCACAAATTTGATACTGGTGGCACGTGGCACCTTCAAATCAAAAATGTGCTATACCTGTACTGACCCTAGTATAGTCCCCACCCAACCACTTTTTTTAAGCTGAAAATACCACCTTCATATTGGGGCTGTGATAATGCCTGCATGTTGCCCGAAAGCCGGAGATGAAAATGTCTTGGCCTACATGCCACATACACTATAACAACCACTTTCATGAGTTCCGAATTTTGAAGACTCAGATGGTGAAAAAAATGTCGTTTTTTGACGTAGTTCCCACCCTCATTCTGAAGAAGATTTCATCTTTTGTTCCTTAACTTACCATGATTTAATGACTATAATGGTAACTTTAAGTGATTTTTTTAGCAAAAAACTAACAAATATCCGCGCAAAACGGAACCAACTTGCCTCAGTGTTTGGCGGGCAGCCATATTGATTTGCTGCCATCATTAGGCGGGCCTCTGACCTGCACAACCATGTTTCAAAATATTCTTTTCGTTTCAGAAACAAATCCACCAAAAAAACTATTTTATTATTGAATTATGGAAATGAATAATTTTTATTGACATGTTATTGTTTTTTATAGCTGGCAATGGGGGAAAAAAGGGAAAAATATTGTAGAACACGTCTGCTTGAAGTAGAGAGCCCTTGAGAGTGTTGAACCAGAAACAGTGTCTGTCTCTGCTGAATCTCCAACACTTTGCCGTGTTTCTACTCTTAAATGTGTGTTTTTTGCATCACAAACTTAAAAATGTTCAGACGTCATTAAAACATTTATGAAGATGAATATAAGATTACATACTGGAATTTCGTATTGGAAAATTCATATACATGTGAATCACAAGGCTAAAAGTTTTGTTTGTTGAGATAGTTTCCAAATTTTGCAGTCAGTGCAGCCAAATTTTTGCATGGGATAATAAATGGATCGTTAGAATAGAATTTTATTAAATTTTCCTAAACTTATGGGTGGGATTTTACCATCATGGGACTATAATCGGGTCATTACGGTAATTGTTTTTAACAAAGGGTTATGTGACTGACTTTTTCCCCTCTAAAACATACTCTTAAAGTATGATGTAATTCTTAACCCCTTGCATCCACTTTTAGAGAATGTTGAATGATATAGGTCATTCTGAGAACTACTCTTGCTTTAACACGGGTTTAAAGTTAAGACTCTCCCCCTTTGAGAGTACCAGCTTTATTTAAGTTGTTTGTTTTTTACATGACCCATTTTTTACATGGTGCAGTGGTTTTGGTGATATTTCATTCTGATCTGAGTAATGCAATGCAAGAAAGGTTGCTTTTAACTAAGTGTGTGCAGGTTTGCATTAAAGGAGAACCCGTACAACAAATATATTAACAATAACATTATAAAATAATTATTGACCACATATTGCGTGGTTTCATAGAAAAACGGAATTATCCCACCCTACAAATGAA
>JAMKCH010028777.1:0-17170 GCA_023653785.1 Ophioderma brevispina | reverse complement strand
ATGACACCAGTTGTGTTTGGGAAAACAGTAGAGGAAGAAATCCAAAGACTCCGACTAGTGTTTCATCAAACTCCTACGGAAAGCCAACTTAAAGTTAAAACCGAAGAAAGGTGCTCTGTTTCAAGAAAGGTGTGATATTTGAGCCACGAGTCGTTATTGAATCGGATTAGTATGATCCGGAGAAGGTCCAGGTGATCAAGGCATGGCCAACACCACGACGCTTAAAAGAAGTACAAAGTTTCCTAGGATTGACTTCGTACTACAGAAGGTACTCAAAGATATAGTGATAGAGCTCGCCCCCTCTCCCGAAAATTGTCAAAAGAATAGAGGTTTTATATGTAACAGAAGCAGTGTGAGGAGCTGTTCATCAGCTGAAAGAGTGTTTGACCCCGGCTCCGGTACTTCGTTCCTTTTTTTTTTTTATTTTTTTCAACCAGATTTATCATCTTTTATTCATCTGACAACAAAGGGAAAGATACAACAATAATGTTGAAATATATATCACTTGAATAGATAATTAGTTTAAAATAGGATTGTCAAATCTCAAGGTTAATATGTTTAAAAATAAGCTGCATGTTTGTAGCATATTTAGAAAGAGTTACTTTTAAAGGTGCTTGTTCCGATCGCCTACCGATTTACACGGAACGGAGTAGTATGAAGAATTTTGATATCAGAAGGCCGTATTTTTCTCATTATCGTCGTGAAATTTCCGCTTCCAAATCCACTTCTTTTGCAAGATATAACGAAAAAACCGCCGTTTTAGAGGTTAACCATCATATTAGCACAGTAGTGAATAGGGGCTTGCAATGTGCATTATCGGCTGTCATTTAGCATAACTGCAAGGTTCGTATCCACGACGTGATGGTAAGTGTATGCAGGGGCCAACTCTCATATCAAGTAGAGAACATGATAAACAAAAATCGGAACACCCACCTTAAGGTGATTTTCCGATCTTCGTCTTTGGGACCCCCCTGAGTTACCAACCGCGCATAAATATCGATTTTGATATCAGACTAAAAGCCGTTGTTTCTTCATTCTCCGTCCTGAAAAGTGAGCCTCAAATCCATTTCATCCAAGAATAAAAAACCGCCGTTTTAGTGGTTAACCATCAAGATTAGCAGAAGCAGTATTGAATCGGACTTTGCAACATGCATTATCAAAACAGCAAGTTTTTTTTCCCACGGTAACTACTTGATGGGATGTATGTGCAGGTGCCAGCTCTAATACTCAAATCATAATCGACAAGCACCTTTAAGGGAATACATGCTATTTCTCCTACAAAGTCACATTTTTGTTGAACAATGCTTACGTGCTTACTTATGACACAGAGTATGACTAAAGCAATAACGCCATAGGCTTGTTGCTGTCTTTGAACCACCGTTTCTTACAAAATGCGTCCTGGATTAAAATGTTGATAGTTCAATAGAACTTACTCAAACAATTTGGGCATATTTTTTTTATACTTTCATTGGGTTTAAGATGATGCATTTGGCCTCTAACTAACAGTCAAATGGCAAAAATGGATGGCCATTCTCCATATTCCAAATTTTTTTCTAATTCAGGAAAAAATACCAAACAATTTCTTTTAAAGTGTTTATCATGTCTGTTCAAGCCTGCATTTGCCTGACCATTAAATTTGTCTGCAAAAATATGGTGTCCAATAGAATTGGGTTCATTTCATTATCTTTATCGCACTATTTAAATTAAAATTATTTAAAATGTAACTCTCAGAGGCAACACTGAATGGTACGTGAAAATAATGCTTGCAAATGGTAGGTCCAGTTAAAATAAGACCAGTTAAGGATATTTTATACGTGTATCCATGGTTTTTCGCAGGCAGGAATATCTATGTTGATAGAGGAAGGTACAATACTTATTTTCTCTCAATCACCTAAAGAACTTAAGATATGACTTTACGGTTAATTTTAGGGGGCACAATGTGTTTATACGCAATTAGGTTTAACGTTGTTATTATTCTATTACTGCTAGATGACTGTGTTTTGTAACTACATAGTAACATCAAAGACCCATTATTATTTGGATGGATTTGTGTATGTGCACCTGAACAATGAATTACTCAAAATGGTCAAAATATTTTTGAGTTTCATGGTCAAAGCCTGACTTTTAGGACACTTTTTACTTATGGATAACGTACTAAACCAAACATTATTTTCAACGTTTCTGTCAAATCAATTATATAACAAAAATTAGGCCCACTAAGGTTTCTAATGGACTATAATTCCTGATTTCAATGGATTTTCAATTGGAAACGTAATAAACCATTCCTTTGACACACAAAATGTTTGCAAGCCTGCTTTACAAAAATCTGAGTGGTGGCATCGCCAGATGAGTTTTCATTTGTGTTGCGTCATTTCGTGAGAATGGCAATAATCATATCAAGCAAATTTGTATTTTAGTAGGTAAAAGAGATTCAGACATAATTTGATACAAAATGTAACATCAAATAATAAACTTAATCTATCCCACTGTCCCTGCCTTTCGAATTTGGACCTATAATGCATTAAAAAATAAATTTACATGATTTTTAGAATTTATAGGACATCTCCTTAAAGAAATTTTGATGTTTTTTTTTGTTTTCCTGAGTGCTACAAAACACCAGACTTTATTTTTGGAAAAAACACACACACACACAACACAAAAATCTCACACAAATACAAAAAAGGATTACCAATAAAATGGTAACACTGTACAGTGTGATACAAAATATGTTTGAGGTTTAAAGGCAGACTCAGAGCTTCTCCAAAGGGGCACCCACCAATTTTTACGAAATCATGATATCAACACATACTAATGCGTTGACCACACACCAATTACTGTGTGAAGATGAAGCCCTAAAACAGAATTGAAAATTGTGCATGCACGGTTACCAACCCTAGCACGAGTTAACGACTACAGGAAGTACATTCCCTGATTGGAAGGAGGAATGTTCTGTTCGGATACAGGACAGCCAGTGGATATGGATCGGAGCAGTGCTTTCCCAGCAAACAAGATGGACGAGAAGCGGTAAGAGCATATGACAGGCAGACATTAAAGGAAAAGAGGAAAGGACTTATCGGGGAGTTGTGGGCTGTTGTGACTTTGTGAAACATTTCAGACCATATGTATGGGAGGAAATTCATAGTGAGAACCGATCACGGATCGATGCGTGTTGCGTAATTTCCAAAATCCGGAAGGTCAAGTAGCAAGATGGATTCAAGTGCTAGGTGAATACGATTAACAAGTAGTACATCGTCCTGGCAAGGGGCATGGAAATGCAGATGACCTTTCAGAAAACCATGCCGGCAATGTAAATCTTCATAGAGAGCAACAGTAAGTCGGTAAAGATACGGACGAAAGCTGAAGGAAAAGAAGTATCTGTTCACTGGAAAGCGGACGATAAACTAGTTAGAAAACGAACTATTGGAATAGGATCCGGGAGAGCGGTGGAGTTGGAGCAAGGTAAAGGATATTGGCGGAAGGTGTTCGTTAGCCGAAATCAAGAACCGACAGCAAGGGTCCGACGTGACAATCAATCGGAACAGGCTGAATCCAAGCAGAACAAGTACGCTGGATCATCCTAGCACTCCGGCGGGAGTTCTGCAGACAGAAAGGTCACCAAATGTCGGCTCAAGGCGATCGCACAGGGAAAAAGACCACGAGAGGAAGGATGAAAAAACTTCAAGGCAGGGATCAGGTCGCTTGTCTATTCGTATTGTTTTTAAAACGAGTTAGACTCAGGTTCAAGCCATCTCGAAGAGAGACCAAGACTCCTGCAGACCCAAACAATTACGAGAGCCTTCGACTTTCTGAGATCTTTGCCGGGAAATAACCTCCGACGGGATGAAGGGAAACTCGACCAAAGCGATATCTGGAAGATAATGACAAACATTATCCAAGCCTGCCACGCATTTCCGACCCGTAGAATTCACCGGCGTTGAACAACAGAAAACTGAATAAAATAAACATGTTCGTGCTGTATCTATGAATTCCATGAGGACGGTACAAGAAATGAAAATAGCTGGAGGAGAGATCCCCTTTGAGTCTTTCTTTTTGTTTTTTTTTTTTTTTATGGGTAAACCCAAGCAACGGAGAGCGCCAAGACCGAGATGGAATGAAATTTCGCCATTATCAAAAGCCAGCGAAATGTTATGGGCGCAATGGGAAAACGGTAGAGCTCAGGAATGGGATGTTGACAGCAAGTGGAGTCCGGGACGGAAAAATTATTAAGTGGCAGCTAGTTATACCGAGGCTCTTATAAAGAGAAAGATAATAAGAAAACTCCACAGCGTCGGACTCGGTCATCTTGGAATAGCTCTAAAAACAGAGAGAAAGTTAGAGAACGTTTTTACTGGTCGCTTTTTCAACAAAGATAGAAGATCTTGGCTCCGGAGATGCGACGTTTGTGCCAGACGGAAATCCCCTAGTTACTAGGAGTAGTAGCTAAGTACGCAAGAGACCGCTGGTCACAAGGGACAACGAGTGGCGATGGACATTCTAGGTTCCCTTCCCGAATCAGGGCAGGAAAGAGTTAGGTGCTGTAGTGGGAGACTACTTTACTAAGGGTCGAGGATGATCCGATCCCCAATGAGCAAGCCGAGAACTGCGCCAGAAAGATACTAAGGAGTGGTTACTCGTCAAGGAGCCCTGAGACGTTGCATCGGATCAAGGAAGAAATTTCGAGAGCAACTTGATGTCAAGAAATTTGTAAACTTATGGGGATTGACAAGGACGAGAAAACTCAGTTGAATCCCAAATCCGATTGACTTATCGAGAGGTTCAACAGGAATATGCTTAACATTGATCTGCATTGATTGAACCAAAAAACACAATCAGAAGGATGGGATGAAGTGTACCCTATGAAATGATGGCATCCCTTACTTAAATAACTACCATTCACACTAGAACTCGAAGCCATTCATTATGAATGGATAACAAAAACGCTAATCAAATGCTTATTTTGAATCTATCAATACAGTGTGATACAGCATGATAACCCTAACCACTGGATAGGACATCGAGGACCCATTCGCCAAACCATTAGCTGATCCCTCCTCAGAAGCCAAATATGACAAATGAGGTATAATAGCCCTCGAGGGCTACTGAATCGAATGCTAGGGGAAGGGGCGTCCACTATAACCACGTCCGACTGGAACAATAGACAGCTACAAAGTGTCTTCTGACGTCCGAGCGGACAATAACAAGCAATTAGATGACTCGCATGCCGTGGGAGTTTATGCCTGCAGCGGAAATACTTGCGAAAACTGGCTATTGGCAGCTAGTGGCGAAAAGATGGTAGTACGAAAGCCGGATAAATGCATGTCGAAACAAGGACATCAAAGTGAAATGGAAAGTTCAATTGCAGGAGGCACTTATCGTTTCAATACTGCATCCACAGGTAGTAGAAGACTTTCAGCCATCAATGAACCCCCCTCCCCCCACCCCTCAATTGCATGTTGAAAAAAAGCGTAAAAATTCGCGAAACCGTGGTACTTGAAACCTTGTGTACTTCAGATGAATTGGTTGGATGATCAACCTGTGCTTTTATTATTGTTGGGACAATGACGTCGAAGATCCAGAAACGAGTCACCTTCGCAGCTACCGGCCCGGACGCTTAGTGTATTCAAACACACGCACTCCACACTGTATTGAGGTTGGAATGAGATTACAATAATGTTGGACTGAGATCGTGACATTTACGATCGGATGTTAGTCCGAACTTTCCGAGGTCGCTGTCAAAGTACCTGGTGGGCCACCATTTTGTGAACAAGACAGGTGAGTATCTCACCGATTCTTCTGGGCAGTAAGTGGGAGTTTTTCTTTGCAACTCATTCATAAACAAGGTGAAGCTGGTAAGAAGGCATAAGTATCCCTGTGATACGTAAGTAGAGCATATGTCTTGTAGAACTTAATGAGGGAAGGTTTTTTTGTGGGGCGGGGGGTGAGGGGGGGGACGACGGCAGTCCCGAAGCCATTGCATCTTCTGCGGGGAAGACGTCTGACCGGCAGTCCGCTGACATGCGCCGCCGTCTGTGAGGAAAAAGTCCAGACGGCAGTCGGCAGTCGCAGCAATGCCGCTTGCGCCTCTATGAGGGGAATATGTCAGACTGGCATTGGTTTCAATGCCCGCTCCTGAGGGGGAAAATGTCCGACAGACCACAGCAATGGGTTGCCCGAAGGATGACCAGCAACGCAAAGCAATCTTTGATGTCCGACCGACAATTACAATAATAATGCAATTAAGTGGCGTGCAATTGCAGTCGGACCGTATTTCTAAGGGCTAAGCGATTGAGTCACACTGTAAAAAATAAACACCTCGTTGTTGACAAAACACCTTGTTTTAAGTGTCTCCTCACAATGGAGGGATAGCTTTGTTATCTAGCAGACAACAAGTACAAAAAGTTAGTACAAAATGTACCCAAGATAATTGAATGCTACAATCAATAATGATCAATAAACAGAGCAAACACACAAGCAACATGAGTGCCTGCCTCATGTTTTACTCGTTTTAAGGGAAGCGCTCCAAAATTGCGACCTTGTTTTCAAGTGACTATCACAAAGGAACACAAAAGTGGTAATTCTCCATTGTTATGGGTGCTTAAAAACGAGGTGGTTTGCTCCAATTGATTGGTGTTTTTATTTTAGCAGTGTCAGCCTTCTGCCAGAAATTCATATTATGCCCAACCCATCTTTCAACATGCCAGTTTATTATGTTGAGGCTGCCGAATTCATAGGGTGGTGGCCCAATACTAAATTATAGAACCCCGAATGGCCCG
The DNA here is from genome assembly GCA_023653785.1 of Ophioderma brevispina. Taxonomy (NCBI): domain Eukaryota; kingdom Metazoa; phylum Echinodermata; class Ophiuroidea; order Amphilepidida; family Ophiodermatidae; genus Ophioderma; species Ophioderma brevispina. The sequence continues at coordinate 10,397 of JAMKCH010028777.1, read as the reverse complement.
CAGGAAGAAGAGATAATGTGCTAATTGATCTCTGTGGAGTCCCCTCAGATACGGAACAGGACGGTAAGCTGTCATTAATAACGGCTAATGCGCGATCCAATCCAATGGTATATTCCTAAAATACGCGCGACGTCGCGAGTCATTGTGAGAGCACAAGGACTTCTCAACCAATGACTCATGCGCGTGACGTAGCTAGTACAGGAATTTATCGGGGCCCTGAAGATGGATAGACATTGGCGAAAATATGATGTTCCCAAAATCAAAACAAAACACAAGCGAATTGAAGCCAATACAAAAAAACACTAATCTTAAGTTCAGTTCACCTCATTGCGACAAACATTAGTACATCAAACAAAAAATGAATATAAAATTAAAGGTGGATGGCCGATTTAAGGATATGAAGCCTTCATCTTGATGGGAGGGGCACTTCACCAAAAACCCCAATGTGAAGTTCGCAGCATATTTCATGCGTTTTCATGTGAGAGAAGAAAACGGGATTCATAAGCCCCATAGAGTACTGGGTTAAAAAATAATATTGTCGATCCAAATTGGGCGACATTCGCTCATACTGCCACACAAAACACATTTTGTCCCTAAGATTTCACATGGTAATGGAGAAAAACCTAGTTAGTTATCTTTGATAACGAAAGGTGTAACACTGTCCGGTGTCCTAAAATATGGGCTTCTGGGGGACGAGGCTATTAGCGATAGGGCAAGGTGGACCTTTAATATGTAAGATAAAAAAGATTTGTTAAACAAACGAATCATTTCCCACGTAAGCTAGCTTGCTACCTGAACTGAGGCTAAACTTCACTATGCCCACATGCCAGTGCCGCGGTGCACCGATTACAAACATTACAGTTGGATTTTCGAAACAAATATGATGAGAGCTATGAAGACGACAACATTTACTAGCCCCATGCATTTTTAGCGCGAGGAATTAGATCGTTCAGAGCTCTGGATCAAACAACTGAACAAAAAAGTCATGCCATGATTGATTACCGTTAACCGTATCATCATGATCATGAGTATGATCATCACTGCATCACTCAGTGCATGCCGGCCATGCCTCATGACTTATTATGATGTGAATCATCGGGTCATGATCTTGCCGATGGGTCTTTTCAAGACGGTAAAAATAGACGACAAGGGTACTTTGCCCACCAAAAAAGGAAGTACGAAATGTAAATCTGTGCTTGAAACAATGGAACTTGGGCTTAACGCCGTGCTTTTGCGTATCGAGTGTTGTACATGCACAGTCAACGAACTTGCAAGCGATCGGGAATGTAATATGCAAATTCAAGTCCGTACGTGATGTTGGATTTCCCCATAGTTCCCCTGGAATGGGGGGGGGGGGGGGGAGGGGGTCGGGAGGGTGGGAGGGGGTACAAAATATAAAAATATGGTAAATTGAGTACCAATATAAAGATAAATAAAATAAACCAAATAAAGAAATAACAAACAAATATATAGCAAAACATGGGAAAGGAAAATTGAAAATGAAAAAGAAGGAAAAAAAGAAAGAAAACAATAAGGGGAAATAAATAAAAGAAAAAACATAAAAAACACAAAAAAAACGGAATGGTACAAATATATTACAAACAAAAAATAAATACAAATAAACAAATGCACAATTCACAAATAATAATTAAATATACACAAATGGAAAAATGAACGAAATAAAAATATATAAAAAATGTAAAGACACAAAGTGGATAAATGAATAACAAAAAGGAAATAAAAATGTTAAATGGATAATAATTTGAATGAATAAACAAAATTACATGAAAAATAGACAAAGATAATAAAAAATAAATAGCACAATAGATAGACAAATGAAACAAATAAAATTCATAAAAATCACTTTAAATGGATAAATGAAAAGATTATAAATACATTGGTATGAACAGAAACGTAGGCACATGGCCTAGGCTAGCATAGAGATATGGAAATTTTCATTCGATCATTCCATGACTGAGAATGAGTGAAAATTCAAACTCTGACTGCGATCTGCATTAACAGTGGCAAATATGAAATGTTTTGGATGTTTATAACAAATCAGCCGTACATAATACACAATTACTTTCGTGTTGTTGTTGTTTTTATAGGGCACCCAGGGAAAAATTTGAATCCACGAAGAAGTACGTGGTTTAGGGACGGTATAGCGCGGGTATTCACGGGCTATGCATGGGACAGATCATCATCTCATCATGAATTCATGTCATTGACCATAGTACACATTGGCCACTCATTGTGTCTTTTATATAGGCCGATTGCATATCAGGGAGGCATGAGTGAAATGCGATAAAGGAACCAAATAAAAGTGGCCACCACTGTGAAGAAGCCAGATGAATCGTGTAGTCATGACATGGCCATGCATGGATGACGGTGAGACCGATTACGTAGTAGTTGTAGGGATATAACAGCGAAAAGTTGAGGTGAAACACTGAAAATAAATACTGTACAATTCAGATGTATTTGTATATTCTCCACAAGCTGTGTTACTTGTACCAGTTCGAAAACAAATTTAATTCCGCCCAGAATTAAGAAACTCAAAGAAAAGAGGACTCAATGTCAGTGTAAGAGAAAGACCAGCCACGGAGACCCAGACCAAGCGGGTTAAATAAAATGTGAGGAGTGATGATTCATAATATTCATACTGAGCACAAAATCTGCATCTAATTGAAGCAATCCAAATCGTAAGATTAATCCAGGGTTGTTTAACTATCGCAGTGATATTTTAAATTAATATCAAACAGCCAAAACGTGTATAAATTCCAGCTCTGAACACAGCGAACATGGCCGTTAACATAATTTTCCTTCCCACACTTTCACTCAGTTTTGACACTCGAATGCCCCTGAACTGGATTACAAAAAGGTTAAATTGAATTTTATGATTGGTCAAAAACTTGTACTGGGACGATTGGACGTTTTGTTTACTGGGGATGCCCTGGAGACTTTAGCTATTATATTTGAGGGAGATGGGTATCAAATAAAATTGAAGTGGATTTACAACTGAGAGATTTATTTGGTTTGATATGAAACTACGGTATTAATGAAAATAATAACTTTGCACCATCACTAGGAAAAAACTCGGCCTAAAACCAACACCAAAGATTTCACACAATGACCTCAAAAAAGATAGTGCGCAGTTATTATTGTCTAAACAGATTATGGCAAATGAGGTTAGGCAGCGGCGAGTTAAGGAATGCTCATAAAAGAGCAAGGGCTGTCTTGCAGAAGCTCATCTAGAAGAGAGAAGCGCAATTACGACAGGAAGGCGATACGATAAAATCATATCTAAGTTGATCATTCGTATGGCTCCATAACGCGGTGGCCAAGAAAGGAAGGTGGCCCAAATTAGAATTCAAGTGGACCTGGACAGTACCTTGTGATTGGGAAACATTAACGGATGTCGTGTATAGAATACAGAGTCAAGGCAATCAAAGCCAAAGTTTGTCCATATCGATCGCCTTAAGTTGTACCAAGGCGTTGAGCTGTAGAGTTGGCTCAAAAAGTAAAGGGACATTTGATCCATGAAATTATTATTCATCACACCAACAGTATGGGGACCGAGCCACAGTTGATCCGATATATGATCCGAGAGAACAGCGGAACTGAATCCGGAACTTACATTTTGTGGATTTGGGATCAAACAGATCGGAAGATCGGAACAGTTACACAACAATAATCACGGACGATTGATTTATCGTTATGATCGCATCAGTCCTATATACCGGATCACGATCATCCCGGATCATAAACATCCCATCCGGGATCAACGATCATCTCGGACTAGAAACCATCCCATCCGGGATAACAATCATCTCGAGCTAGAACCACCCATTCCGGGATCAATGATCCATCGGCTTGAAATCACCTTATTATCCCGGATCGTGATCATAAAATTAAAACCAATGACTCTGGGACTTTTCCTTCTTAATTATCACTGCGTAAGTGAGCACGAATGGTACTAGTAATTATTTAACTCAAAGTGAAATATGATAAAACGTATGGAAACAACGGTGTCATCACGCACGCGCAATGCAATACACGGTCATGTGATCAAGAGTAAAATAAAACGAGCGTAACGAGCCTCGCTCTCTCATTCAATTGATGACGAACCAAAACAGAAGTGCAGGAAGAAAGGGAAAACACTGGCTGTAAGATTGCACGATTCGATCCGAGAGAGGCGGCGACCAAATCACCAAACAAGATGAAATGCTCGCAGTGAGAGAGAAGTTTCTGCAACGAGAGCAATCTCAAAGACACAGGACAACAGTTTCACGGAAAAAAATACCTTGTTTAGGCTACCCGTACCCCGTATTCACCATCAAGGGATTGTAACAATGACGGAGTGACTCCGGGCAACATGCAAGGGCAATAAATCCAGAAGCAAGATGGAAAGATTTTAATAGAAGAGATGATCCCAGTGGCGGTTCCGAAAGGACAATCAGTCTCTTAGAAAGTCACCTGCCAGGTCCATCAGCAGCCCAAGTAAAACATTACAATCCACACGTACAACTACCTAGTAGTTCGCCAGACTAGCTCTACAAACAGCGACGTTCATCATGACCAAGGAGTACCAAAGTTTCCGCCTGTCCAGGATCAGGGAAGGCGACTGGTCCGAATAACAGAAACAACTACTAGGGAGTACGTTTTTGAATAAGAACTTTGAAGAAGAAACGTCCGGGGTCACGCCTCCCCTGTGACTGGTCTCCGGAAGATGTGTTAACATTCTGAGTTTTGGTCCGGAGGTATTAGATTGCATTGTGTTTTATCATGTGCAAAAGTTCTTGGTCTTTAACATGGTAAAATTTCAATCAAATATGTTGATGCAGGGAAAAATATGACTTTATCATGTTTATGTACAAGGATGGCCAGCCGATTGAGTACAAGTGAATTAAAAAGCGAGCTTACGAGAACAGATTATTGATACGTGTTTCGGATTAATGATCATAAATGCTCCGGTTTAGGACTAAGATTAGAGGTTAACCAATGTTCAATGATTACTAGGGGCCATAAGGACGTTACAATTTGAGTGTGGTAATGAAGATTTGGAGTGAACTGGATGAAAATGTTCAATAAAGCTAAATCGTTTTTGTGACTTGCCGGATCATAAATTAGATCCTGCAAACATGTATTCTTTTGATTCCTGATCCGGCGCTATATTGATTAATATTGGGTTTTTAGCTTGTTTAATATAATAATAATAATAACAAAGCATTTATAGCGCCCAATAATAATGCCGCTGAGCGCTTTAAAATAAGACACATGGCAGAAGAATAATAACATACTAAATATACTTAAAATACACAAAAAAAGCCCTGCCGGGAAAGACCCTTACATAAAAAAATCCAATTCCGGTGCTCAGCACCCGCACAAAAGCATTATTGATAAAAATGAGCATGATGCATTATGATTAAAAACACATCTAGATTAAAAACCATCAAATACAAGAATGTACATCATATATAAAGGCTAAAAAGATCATATTTTCAGAATCTGAGTACAAATACACAGCGGATTTATTGTAAAATAAATGAGTTTGAGCATTTTTTTTTTAAAGTGGGAAGCGAGAGGCAATTTAATGGACTTCGGGAAGAAGTGCGTTGCCATAACTTTGGTTGCGGAAGCTGAAAAAGGCCCGCTTGCCGTAGTACGAGGGGTATGCACGGGGTGGATCAAGCAGAAGTTGTGAAGCCAGCGGCAGAGTGAGCGGCGTGGGGCGGTTAGTCTGGTAAAAGGAGATCAGCCAGATTATTGTGGGGGCTGTCCATTGAGACCTTTGAAGGTAAGCAGAAGAATATTCAACAAATATTCGGTCTTAAATAGATAGCCAATGAAGCTCGTTTCTTCTCAGCGAATCAATGTCAACATATCTTCCTTTGACACACAACACCAACCTCACGGCGCTATTTTGCACGCGTTGCAAATGTGGAATGGCAGTATCTGGTAGGCCATACAACAAAACTGTATTTGCGTCCAGTTAGAGCGTCACGCAATGCGTGAACTAAGCGTTCAGCGGTAGTGCGATCGATATACCTGCGATGCGTCAAATTTTTTGAAATTGCAAGACACGCTGCCTGAAGGCAGACTTTTTACATGTGATGACAACTGCATATGATGATCCATAATGACGCCTAGATTACGCGCTTCAGAGGAGGTGCCAACGTCGGACGCTCCGACCCAGATGGAAGAGATGGGACGTAGGCCGTTTCATAAAACGAGAGGTGACAAAGAGCTTATTACTAGCAGTCCATTCTTTGAACCCATGAATACATTCCTCCAAAGAATGAAAGCTGATCATCACGATTTGAAGAATTCAGAACAGATAAATCTGAGTATCATTCGGAGATTCATACATTCAACACTAAGAAGCGTAGGAGAGTAACATCCTAAGGGAGATCGCCGTTTAGGTGGTGAACATAAAGCAAAAAAAAAAACCAGCAACAGAGCATTGAGGGACGGAGCCAATCAGACATGTATTCTTACTGGAGGTCCCAACAGTAAAACTTGGCGACGATCAAGGAAGATAGCTGTAAACCACACACTCCGTAGCGATCTTCAGCAGTTGACGAAAAATATGAGGGTCCCACTGTATCAAAAGCGGCTGAGAGATCTAACAGAACAACAAAGAGCATCAGACGTGGTCTAAAGCCGAAGTGATACGGTCTGAAACTCGAAGTAGGGCTGTTTCTGTACTGAAGTGCTTCCTATTAAGCGGATTGCTGCTGACCATAAAGTCCATTTTCATAATGTATTTCTGAAACTGTGACGCAGCAGCTCTCTAAAACCTATGATACAAACTTCAAGTTCGAATTGGCCTGTAATGTGAGGATGTCGGCGTCAAGGTTAGGCTTCTTTATCAGAGGAGTCACATGGCGATAGTCTTATATGAAGATGGAAAAATATCCGGAGGTCAGTGAGAACTTAACAAGGCGAGTAAGCGAGGCAACAGTCGTCAATGCATTGTTCAGTAGACATTGCATTTACAGTCCAACTCACATGATCAAGCCGGCGACTCCAAAAACTATGCGACGAATGGGATCATCAGATACATCGTGAAAGTTACTGAAGGAATGGAGGGCAGAACTCATTGTTTCAGATGGCAAAGTCATTCGCAATTTTTCGCATTTATGAGCAGGTAGGATTTTCTCTGATGAGAGGCGCACATTGTTGTCCACAGCTTTGTTCTGGACGCCAGTCCTTGAATTGAGAGTGTTGTGATACGTAGATTTGGCCGCCGGATTTCAGCGATCCGAATAAGCCTTACATTTAATCTCTGTAAACTTTTTGTGACTTCAGGCGAGACTTCACAAAATTGTCGTTATGCTTTACGGCGGTCCTCGCTTTGCGTCACGAAGAGAGTTGTCATACCAGGCAGCATTGAGGTCTTAAGGACCGCACCTGGAGACCTCTGGAGCATGTTTATCCAATAAGTTGGACATTACATGTCAAACTGTTTACTCAATGATTCAATGTCATTAGATGATCCCCTACAAGAGCGGGGAAGCAGCGATATCTCTTGAAAGAACCAATGTCTATTATCACGCAGTTGCGAAAGTTGAAAAGGTGTTCAAAGCAGGAGGGCGAGGATCTTTAAGGCACATTTCACAGCTGCGTGATCGGAAGGAAGACTGGATTCAATACATACGGTGGATACTACAGGGCGACAGTTGAATCCGCGCTCAGTGTGATTACAAGATCTAAAGTAGTGACCACGTTTGTGTGTAGGACCATTGACGTGTTGAATAAGAGCGCGGAAAGTGCAAGGAGACTTGCCTGTTTTCGCATAGTAATCATCCATGTGGACATTGAAGGTAGCCAGCTACGATGACCGGAACAGGAGTGACGTAATCATACCCACAAGAGCAAAATTTCAAGAACAGTTTCACAGTCGCTTATTGGTCTTTGATGGCGGAGGTCTATAGATAGAGCCGAACAGACGAGGATCTTGAAGAATTGTAAAGTCCATGTGTTCAAAACGAATTGACAGGTCGACAGTGGCATAACAACAATATCAAATCCTTTGCGGAGTAGACAGAGTAGCAATGCACCACCACCACCTCTTCTTAGGGGTACATGATGAAGAAATGATCGGGAAGAGCATCTCAGTCCGCAAAATCCTATTGTCTAGTCATCACAGTTTTAAACCAACTTTCATTATGGCAGTATATCAAGTGATAGATAGCACAAAGTCAGATGATGCGACGCCTTACCACGCTTTCTAATAGATCGAGGTTCCAAAGAGCGGACTTTGGATGAAGGTTACAAATGGATTTGATTTTTATTTGAATCAGTTGGGTAACATTGCGGTGTGGCACTCTTATGACGTAGAGAAGCTGCTCTTGGATTAGAAAGCTGCCGGATTGGATGGCAATGGTTACATCCGATTGGATTGTAGCTATTAATAGTTTTCCACCTCCGTGCCTTACGTTTTCAAGTTACGAAACAATTAACTATTCGTAAAGGCCTTGTAATCATGGTGATATTGAGAATCAGATTCGGAGATGTTCAGCAATGTTATTTTAGGAACACAATTCCAAAATGGGTTAGAGGCATATGGGCTGGCATTAGGGTTGGGTGAGCAAAAGGGAGCACACTGGATGCCATGCGTGTGCCATTGGGTAGGCAAAATTGGGCCTACAGTTTTTGGAATTGTTTTGCTTAGGGAAATTACGGAGAAATTCATATGGTATAGGAAAGTTCAACATCTCTTTTTATTCATGAAGATTTGAGTTGTATTAATGACGGTTGACTTCCACAGGTTTTAAGTAAGTAAAAATTTTAGTGTGCCGGATCAGCTGGTAATCATGGTTATAGAAGAGGTAAAGAGTAAAAAATGCTCGGACAGGATTTTTATGCACTTTGCAGGAGGATCCCATATATGGTACATAGTACATGATTGATGTTACATTATTCTTGTTATTGCTAGTAAAATCGAAACTTTAAGGTTTCAAATTATTTAGAGAGTTGATCAATCGGAAAGTGGATAGGGCATATCTCCTGCTCTGGGATGGTGATCCTGCTGCGATCGTGGTCGGATTCGAGTGGTGGTGTGCGTGCTCATTGTTGGTGACGCCGAGGGTTGTGTAGAAATTCATTCTGATACCATGATCCTCTGCATCATCCGATGCGCTGGTGCACCTGCTGCTCGGCTCCTTCGGTGATCCGGGGCATCCGACTCGGAGTATGGGATGGACTATAGATAAATGATGAGTTAGTATTTATTTAAGTGTTAAAAAGAAGTTACCGGATCATGCATAGCTATGATCATGTCCTATTTTGTGGGGGAGAATACGAGATTAATATGCATTGTTAAGTCAATTCACTCAATGGAGGTGTTGTTTAAGAAGCAATGCGGCCTTGTATAATGTTTTATATGAGGTAGGAAACTGTTATTGTTTATAACATTCTGAAGCACTGATTAAGTGATATGAGTTAATCAAGTAGTTTGATGTAAAGATCTTGGTACCCTTGATATTTCCTGAAGATGAGAAGAGACATGGTGAGAGGGCGAGATTTCTTATGCCGGATAAGAGGTTGTAGGATTGCTGGATAGCCGAACTCACATCCAGGTTTGATGCTCCGGGTGATTGCTAACAACGCCGGTGAAGGTATAGGAGATCGACCTCGGATTAGTGTGTGATGATGTTAAAGTCACGCGCCATCCCGCCCCCAGCCCGGTGAGGTATATGTTTTTGTAACGATCGGGACGGTCGGTTTGGGGGGAAAGGGAAGTGTTGGGAAAATTCAGTGGTGTTGCGTTGAGGGCGGTCGTTTGTGAGTGTTACGTATACGTCCACCCTTTCGGCCAGTATAGAAGGCGATGCTGCGAGCACTCCTGTTCCTAGCTAACGTTGGGACAGGTTCATTGAAGCTAAGCTCTAAAGCCCACACTCTGCATCGCTTACTTCATCTTTGCACGCCGAGACGCCGGATCCGACCATGCAAGCCTATAAAGTTGGATGAGAAAACTCTAACTGGTCTCTGGGTGAGTTATTGAAGTCATTGGCTCCAGAGTTATAAAAGTCCGAATCCTGCAAAGAACTATAAATAATCACCTGAACAAAAGGTACGGGCAACCGACCGCCCCCCGCCATCACCGTCGTAAAGCCTTGCTGCTCGCTACCAATTTAAGATCACGCAAGTGAAGAGAGGTCCGCCACAATATGTATAAGTTACGGTTTTGATGAAAATAGAAGGCAAATGCATGCTGTACTTTAAAAAATGACTAATCAAAGACCAAGCAAAACGTAGTATCAGTATCATACAGTTGGATAATATATCAGGTAACATGTTAGCTAGGACTATTTTGAAAATGTCGGCCAGTATTTGTCGATGGGCGGGAAAAACCTCAATGTGCATTTGACTTAAAAGCAAACCCTCACATG
>JAMKCH010028776.1:0-18235 GCA_023653785.1 Ophioderma brevispina | reverse complement strand
CCTTGGGCTCAAGTGAGTGATATGTGGGGCTGGCTGCATTTAGTCACAGTTGGATGACTCAAGTCTTCCTGTCCTTACCGCTGTGCCGGGTTTTCTCGCAGAGTACTGTGCCCGTCGAGGGTCTGAGGATTTGGGTCTTTCAGCCCTCCTCAGTCTCCGCTCACCGGGATGCCCCTTCCTCTCGTCCCGTCAATGGGCCCAGAGGGTAGCGATTGGGTCTAATGGCTCGAGCCGCTCTGAAGCCTTAACCCCTCATACTTGGAGTAAACTCTCAGTTATGCGCCGTGTGATGTGTCACGAGGGTGTGCTGGTTTCGTGTGACATCTCCTCTAGGGACGTCGCTATCTGGCCAGTTTTTTTTTTTTTTTTTTTTTGCAGGAGCCACTCTTTCAGAGGGGCTCAGCAAATTATTCTCTTTGATTAGTGGTGTGCTTATGTTTCATGCTATTTGTATTGGCATGTGTCCTTGCGCTGCTCTACTAACTTCTGAAATTGCTTGCATTCAATATTCTACTCATTTCGAGATTCGAATCACGCAATCCAGGTGTGACGTTTTGCATCCTGCACCGCCTCCTATTACCTGGTGCTATCTGGCGATGTTAATGCAAATTGTTACATCAACATCGGATTGAAGTAAATCAGATTCCTGTATGAGTCCCATGTTAAGAACAGTGTGTTCTAATGACTCGTAAGGAAGGCTTGCTTACCTTCTCCGATGTTGATTCCCCGCCGTCCGCCCCCTGCAGGATGTATATCTTGTCTAGGGTAAGACGAAAAGAGAAGAGGATGTGGGAATGACGTCACTTGGGGGGGTTGTCGTCATACAGTGATCGAATGATCATATATTAGGTGGGATATATATTTTATGGGAGGTCTGCATCTGCCTAAGACACACAATGCAATTTTGTTACATCAACATCGAGAAGGTAAGCAAACATTCCTTACGAGTCATTAAACACCACTGTTCTTACATTCTGTACAGCATTGCGTATCACGATCTTTACTCATTGATATTAAAGTCACAAAGGTCAACGCTGGTCAAGCGGGTGGATGCTAGGGAATTAATCTGACCATTTATTTCTTGTGTTTAACGCCATGATTCCATCTCTGGGGCCCTGATTAAAAGCACTCCGGAGTGGTTTTGTTATAAAATTGTCTGTTACCCATAAGTGTGTCAGATTTGGGCTTGTCTTTCAGGTGAGGACTAATGTAAAAAGCTTAACAACGATGGCAAAAATATCCATTTTGAAATATCTTAAGGGTGCTCTATTTTTCCAAATGTGTCAGTGTCTCTTAAGATCATACGCTCTTTAAGATTATAGCTTTGTATTTTTTTTTCTGTTTTAGTGGTTGCCTTTTGTATTTTTGGTCATAACTCCCTGAATTGGAAATAAACTTATTTGAGGATATTTATTGAACCAAGAAAGGGAATTTGTAAGGATCATGAAATACACTTTAAATTGATTCAAATGCCAGGTTTGGGAAAGATGGGCAATAGACACAGGTTTACATTTATGCAAAAGGCATGCTTGTACATGGGGTGTCAATAATGACATTGTTCAAATGAGCTGTTCAGTCACATAAAGGTACATGGATGACAAATGATGTCATGATTCAAACACTGTGCTCACTCACAAAAAAAACTTTCTAGATTGCAGGTAAGATGAGCATTAGGGATGTTACCTAAACTTGCCTTGAGCATTCTCCATGTGGGAAGAAGATAGTGATGGGTCTTTAAGAGGATGACTATTCTTTGTCCGACCTGAACTACGGAGTGACGTCATAGCTTTGTGCTGTCTATCATGCATTCGTATTCACAAGCACAACACGCCCGACTTGTACGCTTGCGATTACATCTATCTCTGCGGCTTACCGCAATTTGTACGTTTAAGACTGTGGTGAACGCTATAACGTCACTCCTAGCTCGGGCTGGAGGAAGTATAATTTAAGGCAGTTTTATCATCGATCTTGTCCATATTTCAGCTCCATAAATATTTTTATATCTCAAGATGGCAGCACCCATAGACCCCTACAAGCACCCTCTAACAAAAGGTTAATATTGCCCTTTTTTTTTACCCCCTGGCTTGAAAGCATAGTGTGCATGTCCGTATGTATGTAGGCCTATGTTTTTGTATGTTGTGTCCACATTTGGTTAGGTTCCATAGTATGTATGTGTGTTCAGTATGGTTTGGTTTTTCATTTTTCAGGTCTTCTTCAAAAAGTTTTGAAGTCCGATTTAAACCCGACTTGGGGTTAAGTGCCAATAGAGTTCCTCCTTCATATTGGAGAATGTCAAGGTCCAGATCCAAGTCCACATGTCATTTGAGGTTTCCTGTTCCAACTGCCATCTCGCCCGGGCCAGGGGATGACTCAAGTTTACTTGTCTGTATTTTTAATGTAAATGATTACTAGTGACACCAGAATGCCTATGGTTGTATCGCATTGGTTTGCAGTCTGTAGCTATGCACATTGTCAATCATTTTCCTTTCCGGCTTTAAACAAATATCAGTGTTCCTTTAGGAGCAAAAAGGTTGTTGACATTTTCCATTAACTCATCTACCCAAAGGAGCATCATATAATATACCATGATGGTCCTACAGATTGTAAGCTGATGATTACGATAGAGACAATCACATAAAATGACACTATGGGATAATTTTTTTTGCTTTTTCTAACCTACAACTGACAATACATCTTGTCTCCCAATACACTCACCTATGTTACACAATGTTGAGTCACCTTTGTAATTTTGCTGCTAACCAAAACAGGGAGGGTTTTCCCCTTCCCAAGATACGTGAAGAAAATTAAGACTGCCACCAGTGGTGTGCTTGGCCATTAGTAAGAAGCCCCTGGTTAGCTGGGAATTTTGACATAAGGGTCTGTTCAGAGTGATTTCCGTATGTTTGTTTGGTAAGGTTGAAATAAAAAGTAGTGTGTTTTTTCTACCTACTGGCCCAAATGTTTTGAACTTTTGGGGCATACCTTTTTAACTGAAACTTAAAATGTAACCATTTAAGAAATGTCAGAATTTGATTTTGTGAGTTTGGGCAGAAAGATGTTAAGAATTGATACAATTTGAAGAAAAAAGTTTCTAAAGGTTCCAAAAAGAAAAAGAAAGGTTCTTGATTGTCCTCTATGCAAAACCCTCATTAAAAAGTGTCCTAAAAATCTGAAATGGTTTCTGAAGCTGTTTTTTCAAACACTTTGGTGTTTAAAGATCACTCGCATTACCTGTTTTCTGGTTCCTTGAAGTGATGAACTTATCAGGAGTTCCTAAAGAATACAGCTTTATAACTTTTTTAGAACCTTTTCTTACTCAGAATTAGACATAGGTTGAGATTTTGTTGCAGAATATTAGGCCCTATATTTTGCCAGCAATTTTTTAGTATTTTTCTTAAAAATACAGCAATATTCCAATTTATATTTTTAAAAAATGGCTGTGAAAAGTACTCCTTATCTGATGTAATCAAAGCTTTAAGGAAAAATTTGCACAGTTTTTGTGTTGCTTCAATTAATGAGGCACATACTAAGCCAATTTCTCTATGTTACCCATGTGTGTGTATGTGTGTTAAAGCAATATTAGCACATTTTTTTGAAGGGCACCCCCAATTTTTCAAAAATTTGGAGATTTTTACACGGTTGCATTGGTAACTGGCTAGTAAACTATACCTGTGAATGGTTAAGCTCGAAAATGTCTATGTGTCACAAACGAAGGAATTTTGTACTAGAATAATTATTATCGGGGATCCCCGATAATAATTCAACGGCTGCTGGAAACGGCCTTCCAATGTGAAATAGCCTGGAAATAGCGCCATGTACGTGTCTACGCTCATCCATTAGTTGTTTTAATAGTTCGGGCAAGTCAAGTTAGAGGTTATTTTCTCGAGGTGGCATTATTTCATCATGGACGGACATAAACGTAGCATTTCCAGCTCTGCCGTTAAGTCCAATCTGGGACCCCAATTCTAATTACAAAATCGCTTATTTTGTGATAAATACGCATTTTTTTAGTATTCTCGTTCGCAGGTATACTTTCCTAGACAATTACCAACATAACTGTGCAAAAATATCAAATTTTGAAAATTGGGGGCGCTCTTCAAAAAATGTGCCAATATTGCTTTAAAGTTTCCATGTGTACGTATGTATGTGTGTGTGTGTTATAGTTTCGGTTAACCTTTTTCAAATTGCGCTTGGACACCTCAACTCAGTTGCCACCAAACTCAGGTCATATAGGTCCACCATTGAGACCTGCATGTCATTCATTCAAGGAAGATATTCTACAGGCGTCACCAAAAGGCAACCACTAACAAGTCTCATTGCATCTTGCAGAATGATATCAAACTTGTGTGAATGCACACTATGACTCCATACTGGTGCAGTGTATTCAGCACTTTTCATTGTAGGGTTAACCCTATACCTGGGAACCTGGGCAGCCCAGATTCACTTCAGCAGTTTCATTGTTTTAGTGCAATGAAGCTGAACCATTGCTAAAGCTAGTGAGACATAAGCAATTCTGGCTGGAACCTGTCCTTGATTTCTAGACATTTGAAATGTCTTGCCTCTGGGCTGTTTTTCAATGAAACTGTAAGCCGATATCTGCTGGTCTGCCCACAAAGTGTGTTCGTGCCATGTCACAAGCGGCCCGCGCATCCGTCACCGCTAATAAAGTCCTTCGTGCCGGCCACAACCCCCCCCCCCCCCGCGCCCCCCCTGGAACCCCACCCATCCCCTAAGCCCCCACACGGGAGTACAACCCCAGACCTGAAAGGGTTAAAGTTCAGCGTGCCAGTTGGTTTCAGGAATTGACTTGTGGCATGCAGACCAACGGTCCTACCACCCGACAAACAGGGGCCCTTACTATTAACTCATCGGAGCAATTGCCCCTTTTTTTTCCCTAGACAGGTTACACAACCTAAGAGCAAAATATATGATATGAGATTTTTTTGAGTGCCCCTTTAATATGGAGAGTATTCTTTGAAAAGAGGTTTATTTTTGTATTGAATAATATAATAATCAACACCTACACATCAAAAGATCAGACCTGTCAAAACCTCGTGCAAAACTGTTGAGTGGTTGATGACAATGCCATTTACAGACATTTGAGACAACATGGGAAATTTAAGTGAAATTGGGCCTAAAATTGTGGCACAATTTGGCTGCTAAGTATAACACAAAAAGGATCCGGTTTCTTCTAAACGTTGGCACAAGGTTAACTTCCCCATTTTAACTCATCAAGAAGGCATATCCGTAGCTGCCAAGCCATATCCATGTTCCTTAGCATCATGCATGTTAAATGTCGCCAATTGTTGCCGTAGAACGATTGGATAGCTTTTGGCTCTTGTCACTCTGTTAAAGGGATAAGACGTGTGTCTACAAGAAGGTCATATTTAAATAGCTGCCTTATGTCATATATTTCGAATAGGATCCTGGAACTGTTGTCAAAATAGTAAAATTATGGGTCAATAGTTATAGCAATTCAGTTGTTCAAGGAAACCATCTTAAAGTGGGGGTCTCACAAAAAAGTATATTGAGGCCATATGAAAGCACATGCTTTATGTAATCATATCCACATCCCTTAAAATCATTAAATGTTTAGATTTTTTTTAAAAATCAGAAAATTCATCAAGAATTTAACTAACCTTGGCTAAATATTTTGATGCTAGTAAATTTTCACCAACAAATAAAGCTTGGTCAGGTTTATATAACTTTGTGCAATTGATCTAACTAGTTCAGTGATTTCCATTCATCATCTAGTCCCACTCTACTCAAATCAATGTATTTTGATGTCATTGCCCTAGTGAATGGTACTGGCAGTGACATCATTATTCCTTTCTGAAATTGCAAGTAAAATTAACTGCAACAAAATACAGAAGCTAGCTTTCGATTTTTGGTGTAAATTACAGAATATTAAAACTTCTTATGAGTTCCTATGTATGTAGATTTGATTGCATTAAATATGTGCTTTGTATATGGCCTCAATATATTTTCTTGCGAGACCCCCACTTTAATTAAGATGAGTCTGTGGCAAAATTGAAAGGTTGCTCTGAAAGGAATGGCTTATCATGTAAGAAATATATCCATTTAAACTGAACACTCAGCCAAATTTCAGCTCAATCAGTTGTAAGGTTCAAAAGATGTCAGCATTTTGCAATTATGACATTTCAACGTGGATCAGCATTTTAACATGATCTTTTCCACATGTATTTTATTGACCAACCTAGCTAAAACAGTTGATGAAGTAATAATGCACAATATTCAGGTATTTTTAAAAGCAAACTTCCGTCTTCATTGTAAAACTTATTAAAAAACAATTAGTTCCACAACTTCTGCTATTGGAGTAGTTCTGTGCAATGTGAAATCCACAGTTTAACAAAGTACAATTCACTTTCAGAAATGTTAGTAGATTTCACAAGCATTTCAGACCTGTAGACTTACTTGGCATTATCATCCTTGATTATAACCAGTGTATTTTTCTTTTTGTTTATTACAGCTACTATTCACAAATCCAAACCCATCCACCTTAAGCAGAGATAAATTTCACTATCAGTACATTGCCCCACTACAACATGTATGGAAAACTGCGGGATGGACGAGGTGTACCAGAACATGTGGAGGAGGTAAGTCTATACTTCTCCTTTACTATGTACTAGTATGTTGGCTTAGCTTTATCAAATGGCTGCACAACTGGTTTCAGCTCAATTCTTTTGCAAGTTATCACCATTGCTTTAATAGCCCATGATTTCCGATGCGATTGCAATTGGCTTTCATGGGCCGTAAAACAACCGTGGCAGACATTGAAAATTTCATGGGAAAGGCTTACCACATCAAGTTTCACATGCATTTTGAGCTTTATGCAGTCAATACATGCAACAAGCGGCACTGACCTGTATGCCAACATAATTGAGCTTGATAGAATAAGAACTTTGAAATGCACTAAGATTAGAAAAGCACACTGCAAGGTTCCTGGTCCTCATGTTTAACACTTTGCCCAAGGCAAGTAGGAGAGTATATGTTAGCAATGGTGTCTTTCAAAATTTTTGGTAGATATTTCTAAAACCATTGACTTAAAACTGGTCATGTTTGGACTCATTTGAATGCAGAATTTATAAAGAACTACCACTTAAGTATCATTTCTCAAATGTTACCAAGATGTTTTTCCAAAATGGTGCAGCGCTGCACCTTGTTTTCACAATAAACGGTTTCCGAAATTTGTCAGATGAGGGCTAATCTCATGATCTTCAGACATGTTGTTACTGGTAGATTATCTTTGTAGACATACATCGCATTTGGCAGACAGGTGCTCCTGCACAAAAGGTGTGCTGGTGATAGAAGGAAATGCTAAGGGACCCATGAAAACAACTTGTTATTGTGTGACATGAATGGTGTGAATTAAATAGTCAGCTGGTTAAAGGTGCAACAAGAGATTTCAAGTCATTGATATTTTCTGTGATATGAAGTGATTTCATAGATTAGATGTGCAAAAGACTCCCTACCTTTTATTTGGTTACAGAAATAAATGAAAATAAAAACTAAAGGCGATTTGTATATGCTTATGTTTCAATAGAAAACATAGGCTGAATTTCGTATTTGCTCCTATACAAAATTAGAAATTTCACAATTTTTGTACCAAAGAAACGGTTCTCAGCTTAATCCTTACATATGGGAATATTTTTGATAAAGCTTTACACCAGTGCCAAAATCAGAATTTTATTCATATTCTTTGGGGACACCTGTTATTTGAAATCTCTCATTGCACTTTAAAGTGCAGTTGCAATGGGTGTACATTCTAAGTTTTGATGTTGTCAGCATATTCTCTATCCAAAACTGTGTCTGATTCCCCCCCCCCCACCCCCATTATCTGAACAAGTTGGGATCAGCCACTAGTATAATCTATTCACTATAAAATGGAACAGGACCTTCATTATTTAGTTTGTCATTTTCTTCTTTCTATGCATCAGTTTACTCTCCTTTTCATTGAAAATGTCAGTTGCAATAGATCCTGGCAATGGGTGTGTCAGTTTATACTTTTTTAGTTTTTGAAAATAGTGTCCTTTCATTTTATCTAATTTACTAAGTCCATTTCTATCACTTAGCTTTGTATGGAATGTGAAATATTTCTGTACACTTCATGCTGTGATATTAGTGTCTGATTTTAGCAAATGTGTACTGACCATAGAGGGCAGCATAGCATATTCACTGGATTAGTCCAAAGTTTGGCCTGGCCCAGTTTGGCTAAAGAGGGCAGTATGTTAGGCAAACTGAGAGGGAACGAATGCTATGCAGGTGAAGAAACCAATAAGTGGCTGTGTTTGGGAACTGCAATAATGCTGTTCTACTTTTGATATTGTTGCTACTGCTACGGCTGTTTGCCTTTCCTAAGTAAAAATATAATGTTGACATTTATATAGCACTTTAGAACAATTATCAAACTATAATTATTTTGGCTGCCACTTATAGTCTGTTGCCATAAGCATACTTATATAGGCCTAAGGTGATGCCTGTTGACTATATCCTTAACAACACTCATTGTTCACCTGAGTAGAAAGAGCCAAGTAATGAGTTGGGGTGCCTTGCACAAGTGCACAATAATTATGTTGGCTGGATTGGGACTCGAACCCACAACATTGCAATTACTGCAATTGCAATTATGATTTGGGAATGATAAGTGGAAGCGATTGTAATATTGGCTCATTTCAATATGTTTTAACTTTTTCTATGCCATGGTCAATTACTCTTTAACCCTAACAGTCTTTTGGTTTCTAGCCTATCTCCCGAGAGGAAGGGAAGGGGTCAGTGGCATACCGAGGCAGTCGATCCAGAGGGGGCAAATTTCCAAGACGTCCCGCCAGAGGGGGCAAAATTCGTAAATCGTCCCGGTGATTTGCTCCAATTAAGTCTGAATTGGACAATATGCGCGCATAGTGCATGGAAATTGCCAAATTTACTTTAATTTTGCCCAAATTTGGACTGAAATTGGTTGAAATTCCCCCCCAAAAGAGGGATAAAAATGCACATTTTGGCCCATATCGTCCCGCTTTTTCGAGCCAGAGGGGGCAACTTGCCCCCCGCCCCCGGTCGGTATGCCACTGGAAGGGGTAAAGGGATGGAAGCTAAAGAAGATTGGTCATCCGTGGTGGGATTCGAACTCGGGCCTCCGGCACACCATTCCATATGAGCAGGGATGGCAAGCCACGAGGGAGTCGCTGGCCCGACCAGCGATTTTGTGCCCATATGAGTGTTGGTACGATGACGTCATCGCATCTTTTGGGGCTTACTGCATTTTCTAGCCTCAGCTCATTGAGTTTTAGTGAGTTTTGGACATGATAGGGTAAGAGGTGCATTTCATGATTCTAAAATGTATGTGCGCTCATAGGCAGAGTGCTCATCTCTCTGTTTCTGGCGTTTGGGCCAAACTCCCATCATATGTTGCTGTGGGGGGTTGCCACTCCTCCTGTACAGGAACCCACAAGGGCTCGAACCTGTACACACTCGGTTTTACCAAGTTTTCCTGCTCTTATTCTTCAGGAATACTGTGCAAAGTCTCTCTTAGCATACCAGGGGGATCTTGCAAGGTTTTAAAAAGGCAATATTTTTTAAGTGTCGTGCCACCCCGCAACTGTCAATTGCAACCATAACTTATCATGCTCCTGATCCATTAACACTCATTTTGTTATACGAGTTGCATTTTTGTTTGGTTAAATTTGAAATCTGGAAACCAGATAGGTATTCTATTGCAAAGATTTGCCAATTTAACTCAATTTGAACGTGTATAGGAAAACAAGTGCAAGGAACAGGTAGACTGAGTTTAACAGCTTGCATATGGTTATGCCTTTGTAGGATGTCAAAGGATTGAACACAGATCTTATTTGGTTCCCACAGGATTTTAAATTCATATTTTTAGACAGACTCCACCAAATTGATATTTTTTCCTTAAAGGGGTACTTAACATTTTCACAAATACTTGGAAAAAGTACTAAATCCTGCTGTGAGTGGAGCTAAGTGGGGGCAGAGTGTCCCTCTGATTTTTTCTGTTAAATCAGGATCCTATCATTTGGAATTCAGTATCAGGTAGAGTGTGCTCTAGTATATTTAAAGTGCCTCTACACCTCTAGTCCCCCTCTGGTTAGGCAAACAAAATATGCAAGAACCTCATTCTGTTTGGAGGAAACATTTTAAGCTACCAGTCCCATGTACTGCCTGAAAAAAGGAGGAGGCCTTTATTGTTTTCTTCCTCTGTCAGGTAGACCTGTGAATAATCACAGAACATTTAAAGGCGCATGGTCCAATTGCTAATAGCCTCGTCCCCAGAACTCCAGATTTTTCTCATTTACCCTATGAAATCTGAGGGCTAAAGTACTCTATGGGGATTACAAAATCAGGTTTTTAGCTCTCACATCAACCATGTTTTGGCAAAAATTGATTAAAGGTCCATGGCCCGATCGCTAATAGCCTCGTCCCCAGAAGCCCCAGATTTTACCGGAAGTGGTCAACATTTTGGTATCAGAAGAAAGCTACTATTTTTCACATTTACCCTGTGAAATTTTAGAGCCAAATGATATTTGGTTTGGAAGTTACGAGTGAAAATGTACCCCATTTTGGTCGACCAATATTAATTTTACACAGTACTCTATGGGGCTTACAAAATCACGTTTTTAGCTCTCGCATCAAAACGGATTGAAATATCGGCGCGAAACTTTATAGATGGGGTTTTGGAGTGAAGGCCAATCTATCAAGATGAAAAACTTCATATCCTTAAATCGGGCCATCCCCCTTTAATTTTGACTAATTAAAAAAAAATGTTTGTTCACTTTTCTTTATTTTCTAAAAAAGATTTTGGGGCTACTTTAAGCCAATTTTAACCTCCAGAGGAACAAATAAAACTAAAAGGTTCGCCCACCCGTAAAACAGGTTTTTGTGTTTTTTGTTACCTAACCAGGGTTTTTTTTTGGGGGGGGGGGGGAATTATGTTCAAAAGTTAATTTTTCCCAAAAATTCCCCTCCTCCCACAAAAACAGGGTATAAATTTGGCAAAGTGGACTTTTTTTTACAAAAAGCGTTTTAAAAAATGGGCTTGCTTTGCTCGCAAAATCTATATTTTGGCCTTTTTTGAGACTTTTGGAGTCTTTTTGCAAGCTGTGGTAACTTTTTCTTTAGAACACAGCAAGTCAACTTTAGCATGTTAAGTGTTAACAATGGGATAAAAGAATCCTATAACATTAGGAAGGGTACAGCTTTGTATCTACATTTGAATGGAATAAATGGGGATTCCCCAGTGGCTTTTCTCAAACTGTAAAACAATCAGTACTGTTGTTTAGATTGGTCAATAGGTTAAGTGGGCAGAGAGTAGTGAGGGGCTTAAGCAGTGTCTGCATGCCTGCGTAATTGTATTTGGAAAGTTAAATGTAAACAACCCCCCCAAAGCGGGCTAGTTTGACCAAAATATTCATTGGAAACCAACCCAATGACATGTCCACCTCGCCTTCTTGAACGCATTGGAGTGAAACATACATGTAGGAGAGTGTGAAGAAGTCACTCAATAAGTTGAATTGGCCTTCAATTTACATCATCGAACATCTTGCATTCAGAAGATGTCCCCAAAAGTCACTGTGTTAAATTCTGCAACTGACCCAAATTTTGAAATTCACAGAAAAGGTTTTACTTGGCTAAAGAATACCAACTAATTTTTAATATCAGGAAAAAAGTTGTTGCTGTTTAATTTTTGTTAACATTAAAATGCAAAATACTTCCTGTTGTCACTTACAAAGATTTTAAAACATTGCTTTTTATGGTATTAAAGGGGGAATCATCCAGACCCCTAACCAGGGGATGGGTTCCGCCCCAATTCCAGAGAGCCCAAAAAACTATAAAAGCTTGTAAAAAAAGACCTAAAAATTTAGGTTTTGCCAAGTTGATGCGTGCGAGCCAAAACATTAAGGTGTTTTTATGGTTTTTTTTTTGTAATTATTAAATTTGGTAAAAAAGGGTCCACGTTTGCCAAATTTGTCCCCCACCCTTTTCCAATTTTTGGAAGCCCAATTTGAAAAAAAAATAAATGTTGTCAGTTTTGTGTGGTGTAATTGAACAGTTTTGTGGCAAAATTTGAATATCAAGTAAAACATATAGGCCCTGGTCCACAAACAAATTTCTTTATTTGCTTTTTTTTTTTTCAAAAACTATTGGGTGTAAGGAATAGGTATATGACCTTGGACGTGTTTGAGGAGTGCTGAGGCAAATATATGCTGTATTGCACACAACCACAAATTTTGCTGCGAGCTTATGGACTTAGTTTATAAATATGTCTGCATGATTTTAGTCCACTTTGCCAAAAAAATATTTTTCAAAGCTTGAGGATATGTTATGTGCCTGCATTGTTTCATCAAATTTTGGGTTTATAATTTTGCTTCTCTCTTTGGATTAGAATATTGTGAAATAAGCATACTATTTTAAGTATCCCAGAAAGAACAGAAGAAACTTTTATTTCACACTAAACTTGTGTTCTTTGGATACATATTCCCCGGTAGCAGATGAACAATGAATTCATTTCCTAATTCCGACAGAAATCATATAATTTTGTTCCCACTTACTGTGTCATGTTGGTATTGCTACCAAAAGAGCTACCAAAATGACATGCACCACGCTCTTCATCAGTGCCTGCCTGTCATTGGACATAAAACTATTCAGTGAATATTCAAAAGGGCATCATTGAAACTTGGCCAACAAAGTTACTTACATGTCTCACACTTGCGCAAGAACCCAACCTCCTGTACCTAATCTGCCTTTAGGGTATTTGATAAAAGCTCTATTTTTTCATTTCAGTGGAAAACCTGAGGAAAAATAGAGAAATGGCCTGGGAAGCGTGTTAATTTTCACCCAACAACTGGCGACATGGTGGGAGATTTAGCCCATTGTTCTTAGGTGTTCTGTTTTTACTGGCAACTCCGAGTTGTAAAATTCTGGGACTTCTCTACTGCATGGGCAATGCACAGAGCAAATAACACTTCAGGAAACCCCTTTCAAATCTTGACACGTTGCAGTGATCTGGCCAGCTTTTGGGGGATTCATTAGACAGGGACGACTTGGAATAGGTTGTGTTCCTGGGAGCATAGTCAGAGTTTGATGTTAGTGGGTGTATCTGATTCTTTTGGCAATGGTGGAATTAATGTACAATGTGGACAATCAGCTGACTTGCCAAACTGGATGCTACCACCGAGGAAAGTGATAGTTTAGAGAATGTTTTTTTAAAAAGTTATGGTAGGATTTGAAGTAGATTTAAGTTCACAGGGCTTTAAGGGGAATGGCTGCAGATATGGGTCTTTGGTTAGATTGAGTTTATTTGATCAATTGAAAGATTACAAGTTTGATTTTGATTTGATTATTTGAAACAATTTGTCTTGATAAACCCAATTTCCATTGGCGTTTTTAGCTCTCAGGAATGGATTTATGACAGCCAGAGTTTCCAAAACTGACTGAGTTTATGTCAGGTATGCACGGACTGATGGGGTTAGTCACCTTGAAGGACGAGGTGCTTTTAATTTTTATCGACACCTGTTTATTATGTGTATTTCAGATAATGACCATGTCCATGTTTACTTTTTTAAACACTTTTATTTTTTTCTTAATTAATGAAAAATACATGTCTAAAATCTATGATTCTAGTTGTTATGTGTTCAGGTGTTTCATTTAATGATTTGAGTGTTTAGTGTTCAGCACCTTATAGGCCTATATATGTATGTGTGCATAACTGGGAAAAATTGAAAAAATACTATGAAGTTTTAAAAAAAAAGTAAACTAAATGCCACAATGTTTACTTTTCTCTAAATCAATTGGATGTATTGTGGGATTAGGAAAGCATTTTTGGATGATTTTTTTCAAATTGTTTTTCAAAAAAAGAAATATCTCAAGAACTGCGCCCTTCAATAGTCATGTTTGGACTTATATAAATGTAATAATTACTATTCTCCTGGTTTCAAATATTGTCATAGGAATTCCTGATTTAAAACTTTTTGACAAATTTCTTTTTGGGAAAAATAGTACTTGTCTACTCTACTAAACTCCCAATTGACCAAAGCTATATTTTTCAACCATATGGAATAAATGGAATCCACATTTTATTTTGTCTTAAAATTAAGTAAAGAGTAGGTTTGCTCAAGAGATTGGTCTTCTTTATACTTGTAAGGTTGTCCCATTTGATAAATTCATCATGGTTCAGATAACCACAATTTACATAGCAGGTGTTCTGAACATTTCAACTCAGTAATGCTGATTGAATGCGGCTGAAATGGCTCTCATATCAGCGGGAGTCTACTGGAAACATCATCCCCTGTTGTCTTGAACCGATGGGGTAATTGAGCCCTTTGTGACACTAACTCTTTCACAAATGCAAAGTTGACTATTCAAGTCAGTTGAAATTAGTGAAACTTTCTTTTTGAGTATTCTCATAGGGGAAGATAGCAGACTTAGGATTTATGCATCCATTTTCTGACCCCACTAAGTTAGCCCTAGCAGTACTTTTGGTGTCTAGCCTATCTCCAGAGAGGAAGGGAAGGGGTTTAAAGGGTAAGAAGCTAAAGAAGATTGGGACATCCATGGCGGGATTCGAACCTGGGGACTCCGGCCCACCATTCCAATGAGCAGGGATGGCAGGATTTCGTGCCATATGAGTGTTGGTATGATGCTGTCTCGCATTTTTTGATCTTACGGTGCATTTCTAGCCTAGTTCATGAGTTTTGGTCATGATAGGGTTTAAAAGAGTTGAATCAAATTATATTTTGGTAACCAAATTCCTGATATGAATTTTTACCTAAATACCAGCAATTGCGTGTCAGTATATTCTAACTCCACTCAGTTGTTTGAAATCTACCTTACCTGTCCTCCACAGAGTGATAGAGCAAGTCAGGCCCTTCAAACTACACATTTTTATCGGCACAATGGAAAAAATATAATAAGGATATTATACTAATTTCTGTTTTACTTTAAGGTTCCTGTAAATAAGAGAGAATATTATGGGGAACCTAAGAATTCTTTTTAAGTGTATAAAAGTGACACATTTCAGCTTTCATGAGTTAACTAAAAGTATGCTTTATTAATACTTGCACGAATTTCCAGGCTATCTCTTTGTCACAGAAATTAAAGGCCAAATTAGGCACTTTTTTGTCTTTTAAACCTTAAGAAGATACATTTTATTTAATAGTTTATCCGCTGTATTGATACGCTACACAGACTTGTCTCTAGTAGAACCCAATGCTGGAGCTATGTTCATGGCCTTTCACCCCATGCTCTGTTGGACATAAGTGAAAAGTCTAGCCCATTTTTTAAAAAATTATCCAATCAATTGTTGTACAGGTGTATATGAATAAAGGAGGACTCTTTTTAAAAGGCAAGTGTACTCCATTTCATGCCATCTGATACTTATCGAAAGGTCAAAAGTTCAACACTGATAAGAATTTCTTTCTGTCAGCAATTCAGAACAACTTATTTATTTTTTACTATGTTTTTCCCTTCTTATCATTTTCTTTTATAAAATTGTGAGTGTTTTCCATTGCTTTTCCTTCTTACCCATTTGCATCTTTTCAATGAGAGGGAATTGCCAACATTTGGTCATTAGAGAATCGCCTGTTAAACACAAAAATTCCTAAATTTAACGGAAATTCTGGCAGCAGTATTTCCAGACATTTTTAGGGTAAATTTACGAATATTCTGTAAATTAACCGAACTTTGAACAGTAATTTTACAGAACTTTGTCTCATATTATGGAAAAAAATGTGTATTTTCACAGAATTTTTCCGTAATTTAACCCAAAAAAAGTCCGGAATATTGTGCCAAAATTTTGTTGAAATATTTCCGTAAATTAACATTTTTTAATGTTTTTTGGTTTTTTAATTGTTATTGTTTTTCTCTCAAACAGATTTTCCGTAAATTTACTGAAAATCTGTTTTCTTAATTTACGTAAATTTTTAACAGTGTAATCCTTCTCTTTCTTTTTCTTCGAAAGAGAAATGCCATATTTTTGCCAGGTGGGGGAGATCCCCTACCAAATCCAAAACCCTGGTTGTACTTTCAACTTTGCTTTATTTTGTGTTTTTGCAGGTTTTCCATCTTTGTCTTGGCACTTTTCCCCTTAAAATCTGATTGTTCATCACTTCTTCAGAAATGCGGAGCATTTTCCTGTTGCATAATCCCTAGAAAAACAGTATATTCCCTCAACAAATATCTCTAGCCCATTCATGTTGACAGTGTGGAAGACATGGCAAAGTGCCTCCAGCAACACTTCTGACCTACTGTTAGATTTAAGGGCGGTCTTCCCCCACCACCTCGCGAACACCGACACATATTTCAGCCATATAGTGAAATAACCACATCTGAATGTTAAGTGATGCTCACTGTGTGAGATAACTTTGCTGGCATTTGCATACAGTGAAATCTAAATTGGTGAAATTATTAGCTTCAGCCAGTAGTAGGTAATGCAATAGGTTTGCATGATGATGAAAGTTGAGGTGGTGATGCAAATTGTGAGTGTGAGATGCAGTATGTGAGTTGTGAATAGCAGGTGGAAATGTTCAAACCCAGATGATGTCACTCTTGGAAGTGTGGAGGGAAACCTGGGGGTTGTAACCAGAATCAGGGAAGAGGGCACTTGTTCCTCTGTTGATTTAAGGGGCATTTCTGATCCAGCACCTTCTGTTTTATTAATTGTTCATACATGATTTTTTTTTTTTTTTTTTTTTAAAAAATTGAGTTGATTCCGATTTTGCGGTTGTGTTATGCAATGACTGTTTCCCAAAGGTCCCATATTGCATTGGCTGTAGTTCTGTTTGTTTACAGACCGAAAATACAAAATTGTGAATTTTTACAGATACGACCAAATTTGCCCGTAAGATTAGGTACACATGGATTTCTAATGTTAACAGTTCAGAAGAAAATAATCTCAACTTTTTTAGGTAAGTCGGGGGGGGGGGGGGGGGGGGAGGCGGCGAGGTTGTGTGTGGATCACGAAATGCCCCTTAAATTAAAAGGGGTTACTTAAGGTTTTGATTTCTTGGAGGGAGTATAGGCATGTAATTATTTTATTAATTTTGTATAAAAGGGCTATTACATAATCCTGCTTACAAAACCATTAATCCATGTTCATAAAATTCAATATGGAACTTTAAAAAAAATAATAAACTCATTTAAAAGTTTTGCTGAAATTTTCAAAACAATAAACATAGCCCCAGAAAAAATAATTAAGAAACATGTTTTATGCTTTTGAAATGATGGTTAAGAATTCTGAATATTTCAGATCATACAAACACAATTTTACCTCTATATAATTTTTTATTGAAGTTCCATTTTGCAATAGTGGTGGCATTGATCTATAAGTTCCATTGTCCATTCCTTGGAGGCCAGTATAGGTGAAAGCAAATGGTATTTGTTAAAAGGTGTATATACAAATTGATAGTTTGATATGGTTATTTGTGTTCAATAAACACAACTTCCTTATGAGCCCCTACTCGCTGCTGTAACAAACATGTTTAGTTAAGCCAAAGAGGTTTTGGCTATTATTAATGGTTAGTGAAAACTCCTGGTATGAAAGCTGTGTAATATGAGGGAGATGCAAATCACAGAAAATATCTTCTTGTAAAGGGGTACAATTTGGCTCATTTCAGTTGAGTGTGGAGCACGCTGATTCATTTGCCCTAGCTTCGTGTACTTTTGCCTATAATCTGTAAGCAAGAGGCTTTAAGTTCGAGAGCTTGTTTGTGGCTCATTAATACATGGGTGTGTAGGGGAATTAAGGTATCCCATGGGTGGATGGATCAGGTATGTTGGTTGGTTTAGTGGAATAATATCAATAATCCATATTGTAACTCATTAACACAGTGGACTGATCAAGATCAAACTTGGAAGGGTGATTGCCCATGACTAGTCCTAGTGCTGTTATGGTGGTGGTTGGAATTCATGCATACTAAGAAGTATTATAATTAGTTTAGTGGCCTATTTCAGTGCTAATATCATATTGATTGGTTTATTTTTTATTTTTTTTATTTATTTATTAAACTACATCCTGTGTAAAAAACATACCATATATCCATATAGGAAAAATGATTTAACAATACAAAATTAAAGACAAAATTGCACTGGGATAACAGGATTTTTTTTTAAATTGCACAAATACCAGTGAAAGGATGGGATGAACATGTGACAAAGCACCTCTAGGACAATCCCACACTAGGAGGCAAAAACAGGATCTAAAGGG